>CAODLS010717815.1:0-10504 GCA_948243855.1 Flueggea neowawraea
TTAATTCATTATCATTCCCATGATAATGATCGATTAGGGACATTTAGAATAGTATTCCTTTTATCTATATGGTTTTACTATCAAGTGACGTACTTGATGGTATAAAGAAGAATAAACTATTCATGGAGTTTTATCTTCATAAAATAGATAATATTTCAAAGAAATGAAATGCCTCTTTATTAAATAATTGAATGACAATGCACATTAATGATTGGACTAGGGCACAATTCTAACACGTAGTAGGGTGTCCCATGTCAAAGTGTTATATACATAGTATTCCACACGCAAACATGCAATATCTTTTCCTTTATACCATTATTTACAAAATATTCTTGTATATATATACACATATATACTTTAGATTTTCCATTTCAAAATGTTGGCTAATAATAATAACATATCCGGATTATTAATTAACCCAATAATTATTAGTCAACTTATGTCATAGCCAGACATATCAAAAATAGCATACTTTATTTTGAATGACACAACTTATATGTCTGAAGCTGTTATTTCACTCACCTGGTATCCAAAGTCGTAGATCCAGTCAAATAGCGCTGGTGAGTGGCTGCTCCTGCTGGCAGACACACTGAGTTGAACATATACGGACATAGAAAATATCAATATGTTGTACTGTGGCGGTACCGATGCCTATATCCGAGTTCAAATGCTGACTAACTCTCGATGACATCGAGAACTTATGCTCAAAATACCCAAACTCTCACTTCAATCTATACCCGATCGATCAAACACTCATACTAGCTGCAATCAGCCTCTCAAGCAAGGATCTAGCCTCAGATCCTACAAACAACCTCAGAATCATCAAGAATCCAAATCCCAAAATTCGGAGTTCTTGACCCACTCGACACAAATCATTAAATCTTGACACCCAATGTCAGATCTATGCATTTCTAACATCTATCTATCATAATATATCAGATACAACTCCAGATCTGATGAGAAATCTACCAGAATTCGAAACCCTAGCTCGGATCAAACCCATTTCGTTCAAACATAGGATCCAGTGGTTACAACCTTAAACAAACTTAATCTACCCATATTTAACTTCCTTTCCAACAAAAAAATAATATCTGAACAAAACCTCAAAATCAGTTAAAACCCTAGATGAACAAAGATGAGGTGAGATGACAGAAAGAAAAAAGAGATTAAAGAACGATTCTTACCTTCAGAATCGCAATGGAAGTGTTGAGGAGTGATTGCAAGTGCAGAGGAGTAGTTGAGAGAGTGATTTCGATGATTGAGATGGGTTATGACAGAAGAGAGTCGTAGGTGGGTGTATTTATAGAACCTCAGAATTGAAACGTGGCATTTCATTTAATGACCGCAGAAAAGGCCCATCTATGTGCATTGAACCTTCTTCTACGCACGTTGACCACGTACTACATGCACAGACGAAGCTCCTGTGTGTGTAGACGGCAGATCTGGCAACCTTTCCCTCACAGATCAATGATCAACGTGCACACCACCTAGTGCTATGCACGTAGATCACCATGCTCACCACGGTTCCAAGTCCAAATCACGTCCAACATGCGCGGAGGTCTCCAACACACACAGACGTGCCCAAGCACACTTATGGTCTGGATCAGGCATCCATCTACGCACGTAGATGACACCCTGATCTCAATCTATGCGCGTAGAACATCTCCAACGCACACATATGACCTGCCTTGTTCTTTGCACACACAAACCACCCCCAAACATTTCTCGATCGAAGTTTAACACCTCAAAGCCCCGAATTTCCCTGAAGTCTTGACGGAATATCATCGAATTCCGGTCAAAACAGACGGGATATTACACATAATTTCCATGATTCCATTGGTGGGAAGCTAAGAATATCCTGTTAATTGTAATCTTTCTATCCTGGAATGATTGTTTTCCCTATGTCTGAAAATATCAGTCAGCGGGAAAGCGAAGTTGCAATTTCTGAATTTGAAAATGTAAGCATTGGATGTTTCCTCTATTCTTAATAGTATTCTCATATATTGTCAAAAAAAAAATTTCAAGCAATGTTCTTTATGTCTTTTATCATTAGTTCATTACCACCATTGAGTGCTGTAATCACCAACCTACGGCCAGGACTTTTGTGCAATTGGAAGCTTCCGGAAACTCCCGCCTTATGGGAAAATGCGAATGCAAGCTACAGATCATGTCTTCCAATTGGACATGATTGATGTGCTTGGAAAATTTACTTATTGATTAGTCGTTTGGTAGCACAATATTACTTACAAGGACTACTCAAAGTTCATAAAATCGGCAGAAGAGATAGATCTAGTCAGTTTCTTGGTGCTTAGTGCTTACTGCTGTGATTGTGTGATTTTGATGCGTATGCCTAATAATCTGTGCATTGCCTTGCTCCTTTTCAGTGCTTTGAAGAAAGAAGATGTAATTCCACGGAAGATTTTCAGCTCGCATTGAAACAAGTATGTTTTCTAGTGCAGCTGTAGTTCGATAATTTTTGCAATTTATACCAACTAAATCATGGTTTCATATTTCTTTCTGAATTTTGTAGGCGTTAAAAAGAAAGGAAGATATAGGTTCACCAGCAAAATCGCAACAGAGCCCTGATGGATCAATTCACTCAGGTCAGCAAGATCAGTCATATAGTATAAGTATGTTACTCATTTTCTGTAGCTTTCCTGTTTCTTGAGATCATGTCTTGTAATCGAGCTAGAAAAAAGCAGACATTAATGCACTTATTTCGATGTGGCGATAGAATAATATTGTTTAAATAGCTTCATGCTTCTTTTCTGAAGGAACTGAAGTTATTAGGAGCTCCTAGCGTTGTCGCGTATGAAAACATAGTCTGTTGTGTTGTGTATTTGTTAATTGTCTTGCCAAGTCTGCTTGACATTTGCATCTTTCTTGATCAGATAAGTGTGCATCATCAATTTCGAGCATGACAGAGTGTGATTTCCCTAAACCGCGGAGGGGAACTAGAGAACGAAGGCCTAATGTTCGGTTTAATGTGGGTTACCACCACGCTTTCTCTCTTGTATAATGCTAATCCTCTTCTTAGCAGTACTTTCCTTTACAGGATCATCATTTTTCTTTGCAGGAAGTTACATTTCCACAAAATCCAGCTAGAAATGTTCGTCGATTCAGGATAATGCGAAATCTTGGCCTCATTGCTCCAGTTGGCTCACCTTTTTGACTGCTGAGAAATTTGCAGCAACCATTTTAGTTTTCCAAATCTTGATTATTTTTTGTTTCACAATAGCATGAAAAGCTGCTGCTATTCATTTTTTGATAATAGCATAAAGAACTGCTGCTATTCGATGGTTATAAATGTCCTGTTATAGTAAATTAACAATAACAAATCAAGCTTAGTTAAGCTTTAATAATTTTGAATCTATAAAAAAAATATATCTTAAGATTATTCACTAGTTGCAGAATTGTGAATTTTTTTCAGGTTAAGCAAGACTTTAAAATGATGAATTATTTGCTCTACAAGGCCAAACAAAAGCAACAAACAGACAGAGGTAGCAAGAAGCTGGCATTTCTCTTTGTGCAAGTAGCGACATGCATGCCTTCCAATAACCAACAATCTCCACTGTTGCTTCTTGATTGAATATAATATTGCTGCTGTGCTGGTTATGGACTTAAAACTTCATTCCTTTTTACACCATGTTGTCTGGTGATGTGTAGTTTTCTCCTTCATGGTTGCATATTTGAATGTGAAAATCTAATCTTCAAAGATTGATAGGATCCAAGTATAGTAACCAAATTTGCAGCTGATGAAGTTGGACCAGCTTAAATTTAATAATAAGTTTCAATTTAGGGAACCTCACATAGAATCAACTATTCTAATTAAAACCATATAATTTGCATACCATCAATTTTCCGTACGCAACGATTTCTTTCCACATTGACTAGAAGTCACAGGCCAAGGACAATTTTTCTCCTTGTCCTCGCCATGTCCCGTCCTTTCAAATTTACAATATTCTTCTTTTTTCAGCTTTTAAATCGTTTTTTCATTTTGTTACAAATAGTTTAATAATTCAATTTATTTCAATTATTAAGCTAAAACTGCATTCAGGTGCAAAAAATTCTAAGTTACCCAAACTGGTATTCGGTTTTGGTAAATCAGTTGATAAATGGCACAAATATATTAAAAATCATACTTATTTGGTAGATTGGGATTGACACTTTTTTTGATAATTTTTTTTATCGTTTCAATATATATAAATAATAGAGTTAATTATACTATATGTCTCAAATAAAATTTAAATTTTAATAAAAAAATTCAATATTTTATAATTAATTGAATAATATATATTCAATTTTAAATTTTCTATATACCACTTTTTAAATTTAGAATCTAAAAAATATCAGATGAATTTAAATAAAAGATAATTTTTTTGTATTATTTTTTTCTCTTTTTAATTTCTCACTCATAGTCTCTCTCTTTTCATCTCGCTCTCTCCCCTGAACAAACCCTAGCAGCCTACCTCTCTCTCTCAACTCTCATGTCTCCGTCTTCTCTCTTCATCTCTCTCGCTCCATTCCGTCATCTTCTCCCTTCTTTTCGCTGCTTTCCTCTGCCATCTGGAACACTCGTTTCTCTCCTTTCCATCATCGTTCTCTCTCGCACTCTTCTTTCCTCCTCATGTTCTTTTTTCTCCTCCGTCGTGTCTTGTCCACCACCCACCTAGTTCAGATCTAGAAACCAAGGCTCGACGCCTCGATTTCGTGCTATGTCAAGGCTGTTGGGTTGAAACCACGCGACCTCGACACCTTCAAACCAAATCTAGAGCGACGAACGACGCTCTCTCTAGATCTCTTCGTGCTCCAGACGTGACGACGGCGAGACTCGAAGGTTGTTGGGCGGCTTGTGCTCCAGCGGCGAATGACGAGGGCAAGTTATTGGGCGGCTACAATTGGCTGTTGTGTGTTTGTTGCTTCAACGAGATTTTACGAAAGTGCCCCTGAGTTCTTTTTTTTATAAGTCCTTTTTATTTGTTTGTTCATGTTGTTTATTGTAAATTTTGTTTTTAGTCCCTAAACTTTCTATTTTTCAATGTAATGGTGTACGAGTTTCCATGTGAACCAAATTTTAATTATGTTTTTTTTTGTAATTATAGAATTAATTTGTAAAGTTGTCTTAAAATTGTTTTGTTTACAATGGTTTACTATAGTGTACAATACTTAATTCTAGTTTCTGAAGACCTTGAAAACGTCTAAAGACTCATTGAAGAACTATGAAGACCCTTTAAAGATTTTTAAAGACCTTCTAAAGATCTTTAAATAATTTTATAGACCATCGTAGACTTTTAAAAGTTCTCTAAAATTAATATTGTGTACACTTTTGAAGACTTACTGAAGGTCCTCTGAAAATTTTTAGAGAATTTTGTAGACCATTGTAAACCTTTGAAGATCCTCTGAAATCAAATCTATATACTAGATAAAAAATATTAAAAAAATTAAAAATCTATAAATATGGCGTACAACAAATATATGTATACAAATAATTTAGTTTAATATAAAAAATAACATTGAAAATTTATTAAATCAAATTTATTATAAAAAATTGTTGAAAACCTTCTGAAGACCCCTGAAGATCATCTTAAGACCTCTGAAAAATCAGATTTTTTTTGCTAAAATTTTTTTTTTCTCGAAAAAATCAATTTCTGGTTAAATATCGTGATTTCTCGTGAATATAGCATTTTTCAACTCAGTTTTATTTTTCTGGCATTTTGCAAAATTAGAATTTTGAATGACATTTGTCAAAATTAGTGTTTTTTTGAAATAAAAGTGTGATTTTCCCTAAATAATATGATTGTATATCATGCGATGTTGGACCTTTCGATAAACCCGTTAATAAATGGGTAGCCCTTGCAGTGGGGAGGGGCATCTTCCTCGGGGTTTGTCCGATTTGGTGTGTTGCTCGACGGGCCGCCGAACTAAACCGGTGTGTTGTTTAAATGGCCGCTAAGTTGATGGTTTATCGTCATAAAAAAAATAAAATACATAAATAGTAATATATGAAATTAATATTCCAGCACCAAAAACCATATGTAGATTGGTAATTTAGCTAGCTAAATTATATATTATAGAAAAAAGAAGTGACTGTTAATATGTTTGGAACATAAGTCACCATTAAAGTTTCGTATAAAGTGATCGAAGATTAAATTTATAATAGAAGTATTTGTTTATAGTAATAAGTTATAAAAATAGATTAAAGAATTAGATTACAAACAAATAGATTAGATAATATAAAAATGGATAGAATGATACATTTTTTTACACGATATGCAGTAATATATATATATATATATATATATATATATATGAGCATTGAGTTAAAGAATATGAAAATTTATATAATATTTAAAAACTAAATATTTTTTTTAATAATGTGATAGTTGATAAATTATTATTTTAAAATTTTATATTTTAATTGTACTAAATGTGTCAATTTTTATTAAAATATTCAATATATTAATCAATATTTATTTATTAAATAAATAAATAAATATGAAAATAAATTTTATAATATTATTATTTTTTAATTTAAAATAATTTTTATTATATTTTAAATATTTATAAAAAAAATAGAATCAAATATTGAACAACGTACGACATAAAACTAAATATTTTAAATTTAGTTAATCACAATTTTGTCTAAAACATGCGATTGGACATTGATTGAGCTATATATATTAGTGCGAAAGTTTAAAAAAATTGAGCTGGCTTTTTTTTTGCCGAAATTGAGCTGGCTTTGTCAAGCTGGTTTGTGAACTTGCGACTTTTTTAGAATTTTGTAACTACACAACGACACGTTTCTTCTCGCTTGATCTCTGGCGCTTCCATGGCTTCTTCGACCTCCGGAAGCTCAATTCCGGCTGCGGGTAACTCCGATTCCAGCTTCCACTTCTCATTTCACCTCCTCCACTTCATTACTTGCCGTTTTGATTCAATTATCTTGTCGGTATGCAGAGGCCGTTCAGGTTCTGGTTTCTGCTCTTGCCGATGAATCTCCTCACGTCCGTGAAGCCTCCATGGCCTCGCTCAAAGATATCGCTTCTCTGTATGTTCACTATCTCTATACCACGTCGTTTCAATTATGTTCGTGTAATGAGTTTGTGATTGATCAATTAGCAATTAATTGTAGGAATCCGCTTCTGGTTCTTGATTGTTGCTCGTCAGTGTCTCGTGGTGGACGCAGAGTACTGCTTTTAATACTTGACTGTTTATTTTGGTTTCAAATTTGGTTGTGTTTCTTCTTCTCATTAATGAGGGGATTTTTTTTATTGAATTGATAATTACAGCGGTTCGGAAACATGGCTGGGCTGTTCCAAGTGATGGCAATTGGAGTTAAGGCATTGGATAAACAAGCTGTTGATCCTTCTTTCATGGCTAAGCTTGCTAAGATTGCCACTACTGAAATGATCTCCTCCAAGGTCCATTCCTCTCTCTCTGTTTGCCGATTCTCGTCTAGTTCTGATTCTGTATTGGTGAATAGTTGAAACAGTTAACCGTTTATGATTTGTTTTGGTTTTGTTGAGATTGAACAACTTGAGTAAACTTTTCATTACTTGATTGCATGTCAAGACTGGTTGATTTGTGGATAATGTGGCATAATTTGCTTGTATTATTATTCTTGATTCAGGAGCTTAATGCGGACTGGCAAAGAGCAGCATCAGGTCTGCTTGTTGCAATAGGCTCACATTTGCCTGATCTTGTAAGTTTTTTGCTATCTTGTTGAGGAGGGGTTTGATGTGCTTTTATTTTAAACTATTTGAGTGTCTTATCCATCTTGTTTTAACAGATGATGGAAGAAATTTTTGTTCAATTGACTGGGCCAAGTTCTACTCTGCCAGCTATGGTTCAAATACTTGCAGACTTTGCTTCTGCTGATGGTTAGCCACTGGTCTTTGCTTGTGCTTGTGATTTTACATTATATACTTTTCTGGGACACCACTGGTTAATTTGATTTTGTTGCCCAGCTTGCTTATGCTGAATCTTTAATCTTACTTTTTCGTTGAATCATCGAAGCTTTGCAGTTTACTCCAAGACTGAAAGGTGTACTTTCACGAGTTTTGCCTATTCTTGGGAATGTACGAGATGCATATCGGCCCATTTTTGCAAATGGTATGCTGAATATTCATGTTCCATGTATGAAATATGGTTGTTGTTAGTGTACTATCTGAGATTGTACAAAAATTAGCTCAATTCTCTTTCCCCAAAGCTTGATATTAGTTATTTTTGACTGCTTTATTTTATTTTCTTTTATTGGGGTTGGGGTTCCAGATGGTTGAACTCTGTCTCTGCTAGTTACGTTTTTTTCATACGTGAATGGCCAACCCATAATATACTATCTATTTCTTCTTTTTTCCTTTTTTGTCCCTAGCTTTCAAGTGTTGGTGTCAGGCTGTTTGGCAGTACACTTCGGAGTTCCCTTCACATTCTCCTCTTGATGCTGATATAATGTAAAATCCAGTTCTGTTCGTTATTTCTTCTCTTATATACCTCTTAGCATTGGCCTGAGAGAACTTCACTTAACGCAGGTCTTTTCTAAATTCTGCTTTTGAGCTTTTATTGCGCGTTTGGGCAACGTCACGTGATCTTAAGGTTTGCAAATGAGTCCTTCTTGATACCTTGAGGTTCTCTTTGTTTATATCAAATTATTTTACTTCTCACTATGTTTGTTCATCAGTATTCTCTGTTGTTTTACCTTGTATCTTACTCTTACTCTTCAGTTGTCATAATTTTTTTATTCAGGATTTCTTATATGATGTTTGTATTTGCACTGGAGCTCAAAGATATTTACTCTCTTCAAAGAAAATTACTAATGGTTTTTCTTCATACTATTTGCACATTTTCTGACCTACATGTTATGCAAGTATTACTAATTAAGAGGCTCTTGCAAATGCTTCCTCCATTTTTTGATGTTACGAGTTTAGAGTATCAAAGTGAAATATCCTCTAAAATCCTGTCTGCTTTGCAAAACAACCAGTATATTTAGGGATGTGAGAAAAGTTAAATATCAATGTAATATATTTACCTGTTGTACATCATATTAAGTATTCAATTCTTTTGGTTTTAGATTTCTGTTTTTGAAAATTTTAGCTGGTTGTGACAGGTTCGCACATCTTCCATAGAAGCACTAGGACAGATGATTGGTTTGATCACCCGGGCACAACTCAAGGCAGCTTTACCTAGACTTGTTCCTACTGTATTAGAATTGTGAGATATATTTTATCATGTGCTTTTAATGCACCATTCTATTCTTCAAACTTTCAAATATTGTCCAAATACAGAAAATGTGCACATGAAATCACATGTATTTCTTTTAACTTTTATGTGGACAACAGGAAGTATTTATTTATTTAATTATTTTTCTTCTCTCTTCTTTGTTGATCAGGCATAAAAAAGATCAGGATATTGCACTTTTAGCAACTTGTTCTCTTCACAATCTCTTCAATGCTTCATTACTATCAGAAACTGGTCCACCACTGCTTGATTTTGAGGTTAGTTTTGTTCTATGTGTTGCTTATCATGTCTCGAACTTTGGTTTCCCAGAATGTTTCTAGAACTCATTTATTGCTGGATGGATATTTCCATTAAGCATCATTATTTCCATTAGAAATGTATTATCAACCTATAATACAGTACTTTTGTGCTGTTTCACATATTTCAGGAACTCACAGTTATTCTATCAACTCTTCTCCCTGTAGTTTCCACGAATAATGATAGCAAAGAGCATTCATACTTTTCAGTGTGCTTGAAGGTGTATATTTTTTTGTGGATATAAATTTTTTCCTGTTCATAGTTGGCATTTGCAAATTCAATTTCTTCCCCCTCCTATCCTATCATTCTTGTTCATTATTTTCTCCTGATATATTCCATTTCAATCTGATTTATTTCTGTAATAACTTTCCTTTTTTTTTTGCAGACGTATAATGAAGTTCAACGTTGTTTTTTGACTGTCGGTTTGGTGTACCCTGGTGATTTGTTTACATTCCTTTTGAATGTGAGCATAAACTTTCAATTATCTAAATCATTGTCTTTTCTAGACTAAATATTTATATGATTGGTAGACTGAAAAAAATGAAGTTAAGAGAGTGTTATTTCTGTGTTCACTTTGTGTTAAAAAGAATTCTGATATCATGCTACTTCTACTTTTATATATTCCTACTCCTAGAAATGCCGGTTGAAGGAAGAATCTTTAACATTTGGTGCATTGTGTGTTTTGAAACATCTTTTGCCAAGGTTTTTCCTTCTTCTGTAATTTGAAATTGTTACTCATCACTGTCATTCATATGACTCACCTAGATGTATTGTTATTTGGAGGTTGTCTGAAGCTTGGCATGGTAAGAGGCCTTTACTTGTTGAAACAGTAAAATCCTTGCTTGATGAACAAAACTTAGGTGTTCGCAAGGCCCTTTCAGAGGTATTTTTCTTTTATCAGCATGCTGATCCTTATAATGTTTTGTACATTGTTTCTGATTTTCTAATTGTGTTTGTTTTTCTGGTGTTAGTT
>CAODLS010717832.1:0-28011 GCA_948243855.1 Flueggea neowawraea
TTGTTATTTGTTTTAGTTTGCAAAAGATTTCAACAAAATTTTCAAAAACCTTAAAACTCTAATTTACCCCTTCTTGAAGTGTCATTGTTCATTAGGACCAATTCTTACACATACCTCCTTTTAAAAAAACAATTCAAGAAATACAAATCAATCTGTTTCTCTTTTCACATAGCTTATGTGATACTAAACTGTCCAAATTTTTTTTCTTTATATTGCAATCTTTAACTATTACACGTGTCGTCAAGATTCTAAATGTACAATTCGCATAACTTGATAAACTCAGTAGACTCAATCGTGGCGCTCTAGAGCATGAGTACTCCAGTTATCTACATGTAAGACTAGAGATAGAAAAGAAAAAGAGTAATGAGTGATAAGTACTCAATGAGCTAAACATATAATTTAAAATATCTATCTCTAGGTTTTACCAAACTTTATTTCTTAAATTGAATACTTTCTGAAGGTATCTATGGAACAAGCCAAAACAATATAATGAACAAATTAAAAAATAAATGGTTTAAGTTACTACTATAGTATATGAAATGAAAATAACAAGAAAATGATCTAGTTCATATGTTGATCTTGCAAGCAAATTGAGGTCGTATTGGAATAAGAGTGCTTGAATATTTCATAGTCTAAATGCCACATGAAAATTGAAGTAGGAATCATGATGGGATGAATAAGAGGGCGATTTCTTGTTCCTCTTGACGAGGTCATTGGCCTCCTCTCTATGTGCAAGATGATGCTTTGATGTTACATTTGTATGTGGTTAAAGTAGCTAACCCTAATCATAGTTTAAGTAGCACTTCATGTAGATGTGCTACATAATCTCTCATGTTTATGTATTTAGTCAATTGGGCTTACCTAATTGAGTTGATCTATATTCACGATTTTCACCTTAAGTGAACCAAGTTGTATTGAACTCACCACGGGCAAACCACTTTTTCCAACAAGTTTTGAAAATGTATAACCTTTAAAGTCTTTTAAGGCATTACTTTTAATGGTCACTGATAATCTTTTAACTCAAATTATTCACAGTTACACAATATCATTTATAAATCATATTTTTGATTTAGACATGAGAATAGATATGAAAAAGGAGGCTTATGATATCTTGTGCAATATTCTCACTTCAATTGAAATTTTAATTCTATTTTCAATTATAAACTTAAATGTTTTATATATGTTTGTGAATACATTAGTCCTAGACCAGCTCGGTATAATTTTCTCTAACTCGTAGTTGTAATCCTTATTGCAGCTCTTGACTGCTCTTAATTCACCGACTTCGTGAAATTCTTGCTTCTTATGTCCGTATGATTAATATTTTCAATTTAGTTTTGACCTCATATTTTCAAAATATTTTCAAAGATTTGTTAAAATACATTTTTGTCCTCATATTCAAAATTTGCTCTTTTTAATCCTCAAACAGACCTTATGATTAATATTTTCAATTTAGTTTTGACCTAAATCAACCTCGTCAATTTTGCACTTTTACTCACAACCTTACTTCTAGAATTTCGCCTACTTTAGTGGTAGCGGGTTATTATACATGCACAACTTTTATTTAAAAAAAAAAGGTCTTGCAGGTATTCTGTATACGTCCAAAACTTTATCGAATTCGGAAGAAAAAAAGTTCCCAAGCAAGTCTTAATTTGATGCCATCCAAAAAAGTCTTCTTCTTGATGTAAATCTGTCAGAAATTGATGGCAGAAACCACAATTGTGCCAAGTAGTTAGAATAAAATAGCAAACAGAAGAATAGCTTTCCATTTCTTTCCCTCTGTAAATACAGAAAAGAATTTCTTGTGCAATGAAACCAGGCTGTCTGAGTAATTGTCTGCAAGCATTTACTTCTTGATTGCGACTGCTTGCTTCATTTCGAGCAATGCATCTTCAAAGCACTTGGCAAGAAATTCAGGGTCAGGAATAATGTCTTTGGCCACCAAGATTTGCATATCAGCTCTTCCTGCATAGCTTGTCATGTGCATTGAGAGTGCCTACATTACCAGCCAACAAAAAAATACAGTTATTACCGATGGAAATCACTTTCAAGGTTGCGAATAACATCATTTTTAGATATGGAGTTTCAAGGTTTGTACATGTGGGATGCTAGATGTATTGACCCTAATGAACGTTATAGAGTTTCGTGCTATGGTGATCTCCTCTTTTGGTCCGACCATATTCGAGATTGTGAAGGTTGTATTACAAAAAACCCGGTGAATGAACCAGCAAGCAACCTGGAAATTTGAAGCCAAGAATCATGCGATGTACAAGTTGAGCAAATTTCAATCCTGTTTCTTCTTTCTGGTTATACACCAACCTTTGGTCCTAAAAAAGACGTAATGAAGTCACCAATCTTATATGAGAGGTGAGCCTCAAATGATCCTTTCTTCTTGTCAATCGTCACCTTAGCTTGCCTCACATACTGAAGAGGATCATTACCGCCTTTACGATAATAAACAGGTAGCAAAAATATACCAAATTTATTACCCCACCGCGATGTTGAATTTTTCTTCATCATCTCAGATAAATC
The DNA here is from genome assembly GCA_948243855.1 of Flueggea neowawraea. Taxonomy (NCBI): domain Eukaryota; kingdom Viridiplantae; phylum Streptophyta; class Magnoliopsida; order Malpighiales; family Phyllanthaceae; genus Flueggea; species Flueggea neowawraea. The sequence continues at coordinate 2,530 of CAODLS010717832.1, forward strand.
CTGGGAGACGAGCATCATTTCCGATCAACTCCATCAGCAAGTACTATCTACTTAGTTGACAATAGACGGATAGGAAGATAAAAAGAACAGTCTAATGTGATTTATATCTGACCTGCAAACCTGGCTGCGGTCTTAAATTAACCATAGCAATTCCTGTTATTTGAGTGCCTTCTTTCTGAGCTGACAAATAACAGAAAACTAGTTATGAAAAATTTTAGGACAGAAGATAAAGCTTGGAGATATAAGCACCTAAAAAAAACATTATTTACATTTTGGCGACCGATGATCTAAGTATCTTGATAGTCCGGCAGAAATCACTCCAAAAAGAACATCGTTAATCGTCTGCATCGCGAGACAAAATCAATGCCTTTGTAAATCATCACCAACAACCGCTAATCAAAAATTCAAACTGAAGAATCCCAATCTTGCAGCATTGAGGAAAGAACATGTTCACAGAAAATAGTGCACTTTCAAGAATTAGAGTCCCTTCATCAAATAAAATCCGCTCATGACACTGTGTTTAGCATTTAATAAAAAACAAAAATACTTAACTTGCAATCTTAAGAACAAAAAAACACCACCACAATGAACAAAACTATATCTCTATGTTGTCCGATGAATTGCATCAATATGTTCTTGGTCGCTCTGTTTGAGCCCTGACGACTTAAAAGATCTTATGGATATAACCTACTTGTACAAGGATTTATTTATTGACCATCACTTTTAACTTCTTCATCACCCATTCTGTCAAAAATGTATTTTGCAGGGGGAAAAATCTATAAAAATAGGAAAATAAAGAATTCTTTTAGATCCCAATTCTGTGTTTTTGGAGAGAAAGCTGGATCTAGGAAAAAGAAGAATATTCTACAAAGTTCCGGAAGATTCAAGAAGAGTTCAGAAGAATATGGAGTCTTCTAGAAAGTCGTAAAGAAATCTTCAATAGTCTAAACAAGTCTATAATATTCTAAAACTGTATTGAATACTGTAGAGATCTCCAGAAAGTTGTAGAAGTTATGGATATAAGTAGATAATTGTAGAACCTTGTGAATACTCTAGTGTGTAAGGATTATTTAGCTGTATTTATCTGAATTGGGCTGGTATAGATGTTGAATGGTCGTATTTCCCCCCCAAAAAAACTACTCCTGATAAATTTGAAATACATCATCTTCCATAATTATTTTAGATGAATTACATATTCTTTTCTCATATTTCAACTAATATATTTGATATTTAATTTTCAGTATAGTATAAGAAATTTACTACTTTAATCCATTTAATGTGTTTCAATTTATCAAATTTACAATTTTTTTAATTCTAAGCTATCATAAATAGATCCCAAAGTATATAATTATTAACTTATCAAAAAAAGTATATATTTGTGAAAAAAAAAATTGAACTGTAATGGAGTTAAAACGGGCACCTCTCTTTGGTAAATTAACAAAAAGAAAATGTTTCACGTTTGAATCACCAATAATAATATAGTTGCAAAACAAAAATTAAAATTGCGACCAATCACAATAACAAACTTTCCTGCTGAAATTGACAACATTTAAAATTTTGAGTAAAAACTGTCTATAAGTGAAATGAAATGTTTAGTATTTTAATTCAAATTAAATTTTCTTATTTTAAATTGATACAGATTACGAAATTATCTTACTCTTAAAAGCATTTTAGTAAACGGACACGACCAGTTTCATAATTTGCGTCTATTTAAAGAAAATTAGTTATATAATCTGCATTCATTTAAAAAAAGAAAACTTCTCTTGATTTAAAACACACATATTTTTAGTAACTGAATTACATACCGTATTCGAAATAGCCCCTTTTACGACCATCATATCATCAATAAAAAACCTGGCAGTAGCCATCTTCCTCGGCCACAGCTCCACCCCATCACCACCCCCAATCACCGTCTTCCGGTCTCGAACCCACAAAGCCCTCGACGCTAACTGCAAACAGAAAACTAAACTATACAAAACCATCTTCAAAATCCCAACAATAACCTTCATCCAACCCCTCATCTTCTTCACTGAAGCGGCCGGAGAAGCATGCGCCGTCGAGCTGGGCACCACCGCGGGATCCTCCGCCTTGCGGCTCTCGGCAAGAAGCAGGGACATAAGTGAAATTCCATCTCCCAAAGCATGATGAATCCGAAACACCATGCACTTTTGGGCCGACAATATGTGTACTTCCCACAGAGGCTTGTCAATATGGAGTGGCGAACTCACTGACAATTCCGCTATGTAATCATTGATAAATCTAATGTCCGACGCATCATGATCATCATCATTATTTTGTTCAACAAACACCAGATGGCGGTCGATGTTAATTTCGGTGGGGCACCAGTGTTGGACACCTTTTTCGTCGATGACGAGAAGGCTGCGGAAGCGAGGAAGTTGGACCATGAGAGAGGAAGCAATGGTTGACTTTATGCAGGAGATATCCAAGTGGTGTTTGAATCCAATTGCGCAATATATTACAGTGTTGAACTGTGGCCGGAGAAATAGGCGGCCGCAAGGTGTTAATGGCTCATCGGAGTTGGTATCCGGTGATGCCATTAGAAAGAGAGAAGAGAAGAGTATTTGGGGGTGGTGGCGTTGCTGTTGCAATGAAAGTTTGAAGACTTAAGTGGACAGAAATTTATTAATCTATCGGAGGTCTAATGTTGTTTACCATGCGAATGAATCATTCGGGAAATCAAGAGAAGCTTAAACAGAGTGTCAGTGCTGCCAGCATTATCCAGTCATTGCTTCAAGAGCAGATTTGCAAAACTGTAATTTTATAGAGGCGCAAATGAAGGGCTAAGCAATCACGTTATACACCAGGAAATATTTAGAAACTCGTGAATGCTGTGATACGACTGATTAAGAAATGAAAAACAATCTAAGAAATGAACTGGATGCTTCCTCATCTAGCAAGATTAATGTTTCACTTCAGACAAGCCCATGCTTCATCAAGTAAGACAATTTTCTTTGGACGTGAAAATTGCCTTTCATGGATTCTTGTTTATTCATACGGAACTGTCGTCTCTTTTATTTTTTTTTTGAATTAATTATATTACATGTCTCAAATAAAATTTAAATTTTAATAAAAAAAATTAAAATTTGATAATTAGGTGAATGTCATATTTTTTTAATTTTAGTTTTATTATACGTTATTTTTTTGAAATCTGATTTTAAAAATGTCATATTTACTCAAATAAAAATCAATTTTTCACTCATTTTTTCAATTAGTTTTGTTATCTGCCCTCCCTTTTCGCTTCTATATTCCTCATCTTCACTCTCTCGATTTTGGTCTCTTCCTCGTCGCTCTCTCCATATCTAGTTTATGGCTCTCTTTTCCTCTCGCTGCTCTCAGTTCTTGTCACCTCTCTCCCTCTCGTCTTCCTCTTCCTCTTCGTCTCTTCTTTTCTCGGTTTCGTTTTATTCCTCGTCGAAACCCTAGCAACGATTACAAACCGATATAGAGACGCGCACCTCGATAGAAAGACCACCTCCATTCCTCGTCGTTCCGAATCTCCTCAATGCTTTATTTTCTTCGTTGTCTGTTTTTTGGATTTTGCAGGTATAGCAGTGGCAAAAGGAGGATGACATTGAAGTGATGGTGAAGGTGGCTAGCGGATGAAGGAGGCGGCGGCTAGGGCTGCTGTCTTGTTAGATTTTTCAGATTTACAAAGTGCCCCTGAGTTGTAATTTTTTTTCACAGAAGTCCTTAAAAAATTGTTGTTTGTCTATATGGAGACCTTTGGAGATCTTTCGTAGATATTTGGAGACCATTGCACACCAAATTAATTATCATTAAATAAACTAAAATTCATAAATATATACATAAATAATTGAGTTTAATTTAAAAAAATATTACGCATAAAATTCATTGAATTAATTTTTTTATAAAAAGAATTGTTCGAATTGGACAGCTTTGGAGACCTCTTTTTAGAGAGACTTCTAGAGACCATATGAGAAATTATATAATTTTTTACTGAAATTCATTTTTAGGCAAAAAAATCAATTTCTCCCAAAAATATTGCGATTTCTCGAGGATGTGGTATTTTTCAAATGAGTTTTATTTTTCTGGCATTTTACAAAAGTCTAATTCTCCCATCTTTTTTTGCCCAAATAGGCGACTGGTTGTGTGCAAAGCCCCGAGCATCATCTTCCAAAATTGCTTTAAAACTATATGGACAGCTCAAATAATCAATTTATATGCCTATAATGTGATTACAAACATTATAGGCATCGAAAAATCACACAAATGATCAGTTTAATTGGTTGTGATTAATTATTTTGTGCAACAATTAGAACTCGTCGGTAATTTTGTTAATCTTGGGTTTGGATTTATTCGTTTTCAATTAGCGCATTGAGATTTTTTTTTCTTTTGATAAGTGAACATTGAGATGTTGAACCAATCAATTTGTACATCTTGATACAGGACTAGTTTTTTTTCTTTTTGGATCTTTTTGATCTCTTGGAAATTTAGATGGAAAAAGATTTCATCAACAGAAACGCATAGAAGAGACAAACTAATGAACTTGGTGAGCACAAACAGATGTATGGTCCTATTAACATATGTCAATTCTTCGCTCATGTATGGATATATATAGAACATGGACTAACAAAAAAATTGAGTTGTAACTAATTACTGTCCGAAAACATATCAATGAAACTTTTTGTACAACTTAGACAGATTTTGTATTTTGCGGTTTTCAACCTCTGTTAGAATTCTCGACTAAGTTTTGTGAGTGATAAAGAGAGGAAGTAGAGGAAGAAAAATAGTAGTTGAAGAGGAAGTAGAGACATGCAGGGGTATTTTTGTCATAAAAAGGGCCTATTCTGTGGGTTAGCATAAATCTAAGAGTTAATTATGCATAGTGTCATAATTAAAATTCTGATTTTAACAAAAGCCACTCATAGTTTAGTAATTACTTGAATGGCATATTTTTAAGTTCAAGTTTCCCATATGCCATTTTTTAAAATTTTGATTCTTAAAAATGCTAGATTCAATTAAATAAAATCCAATTTCTCTCCTCATTTTCTCATTTTTTTTCTCTCTCTCTCTTCATTTTATCCCTCCTCGTATGTTTCTCTTGCTATCTCTTATCTATTTCTCTTCTCTTCCTCTGTCACAAACCCTAGCCACCGCCCTCTCTTTCTCCTCTCTTCCTCTCAGCGTCGTTGATCTGGAATGGAACGCTCTCTCTTTGTCCTTTCTCCCTTTTTCTCCTTCGCAACGAAAATTGTCATCTCTCTCTCTCTCTCTCTCTCTCTCTCTCTCCGTCAGCGTAACTTGATAAAAACATTAAATGAAGACGACGACGCCACTTGATGAGAAACCGAGACAACGATGGGGAGAAGGTCATTGGAGGCGCGACGGTGACGAAAACAAGAAACTTAGACAAATGTGGCAGCAACAGAAACGAGAAACGGCGAAAACGAGAAATAGATGGAGCGGCAGGAGTGGTGGAGGAAACATATGTGGCAGTGGGAGTGGAGGGTTTTACAGAAGGAGTGGGGGAAAGTGGCTAGGGTTTTGGAAACCCTAGCTGCTTGAAGATGTGTTGTATGAAAATTGTTGTTTTAGTCCCCGGATGTTTAAGTCCTTAGTTTTAGTGAATATTGCAAAGTAGTCATTTATTTTGTAAAAAAAATAGCTTTGTATATCTTTGGACACTTTTGTAGATTGCTGTAGACTATTGCGAAGATTTTTGAAGATATTTTGTATAGCTTTTGTATACCTTCATAAACTTTTGAAAATCTTTAAAGACTTTTGTACACCAAATTAATTACCATTAAATAAATTAAAATTTGTAAATATCATGTACACCGAATACATATATGCAAATAATCTAGTTTAATTTAAAAAATTATTACACTGAAAATTCATTAAATCAAATTTCTTATAAAAAAATTGTGAACTCCCTTTTGAACACTTATTTAGACCATTGTAGACCTTTTGGAAAATCAAATTTTTTTTGGTTGAAATCATTTTTGGCAAAAAAATCAATTTATTGCGAAAATATTGCGATTTCTCGCGAAAATAGTATTTTTAAGTTTGTGTTTATTTTTCTGACATTTTTTATAGTTGAAAACTTGGATAATATTTGTCAAATTCAGTATTTATTTTTTTAATAAAAGTGTGACTTTCCCTAAATCTAATAGATTATTGATGGCCCATCAATAGAGGGACTTAAATGCAACGCGTTTAGGGATGTTGATTACATGCGCTAAAAATGCAGGAATGCAGTTACTAATTCACTAAACCCCAGTGACCCAACATTAATTTCCCAAATAATAATATATATAATTAGGTCAATAATACTTGTTTAATTAAAAAAATATTTTGAGAAGATCTATGTTAAATAAAAGTAATATTTTGGTGGAATATCGTGATGGGTGTGCTTCACTTAACGAAAAAAAAAATTAAAGTATGAGAAGAAATTTTAGAGTACGCAACTAATGTTAAGTGTCTTTAATTCATTAAGCTCCTCCCGCATATTTTATGCCCCATCATATACTTGACTAGTAGGTCTTGAAAGAGATAACCTATACTTTGGGGGAAAAAATTGTCAATAGTACCTTTCAAAGAATGTGCAAAAGTGTCTATAACATGTACTACTCCAGGAAACAGCTCAACTACTTCTCCAAGATTGTTCACATATCACAAAACCACCGCCATTTGCTCCTATGCCGAACTTCCTAAGCCGCGTCAATTAATAAAGAAAATAAGTTGTCCCAGTCCCATCAAGTATAACTTCTATTATCTATATCGCATAACAAAACACAATTTGCTTTTCATGTTTAGGAGACGTGAGTTGGAAATTTCTTAGAGCACTTGTAATAAACTTTTGCATCATCCTCATTATACAAGCTATATCAATGGAGGAGAGAAAGGAAATTATCCCTTTATAGTGATGTTGGCAATTGGTCATTTCCACAAAAAGTCAATCCTTGTTCTAATAAAAATCGAATCACATGAATGATCGCTATCAAACAAACTTAGTTACCGACCTCCCAAGAAAACATGTGCAAGGCGCTTTGCCTTTGGTTTTTGAACACGTCAAGTTGAGTTTTAGCATCGTTGTGTGGGCTACTTGGTCCTTCTATATGTTCATTAAACCTCTAAATAGTTTTTTTTTTTCAAATTTGTAAGACCTGAGCTAATGAATGCATATGCTCGATGGCTTGCTCTTAACCTAATCAATTTCCTGCAAGTATACGGTTATCGATGTAGTTTTTCCTTAAGAGTATCCCTAGGGTTATCGAATCTAAGGGAACAAGTACTAAGTGTGATTAATTCGCAAAAAGAAAATAAAAACATTCCATGATTCATGTTTTTCAATATTTTGATAAGAAGAAGGCTAATTTAACTAAAGCAAGCAATTAAATCACAAATTGATTTGGGATACCAATAATAAAAAAACGTTAGGACTTTTGTGATTAGACTAAAACTCCTATTTGCTATATTAATGAATGAGGTTTAAGAGATTTTGAGTGTTCTATCTGCTTTACTCACTTAAAGCATTTTTCGGGTTTATTTAAGTTATATCTATATTTATTAGGCCAATTCTTTCGGTTAAACCTAACTAAACTAGACTCTTTAAGCCATTAAGGAATTTCATCGAATACCTTACTTACAAAGAATATTTCTATCCTAAACTAGGCAAGATCAATACTTGTGGACCTCACCTAGCCTTCATCTTTCGATCCTTCAACTAGATTTATCAATTCTATCATCATGATGATCAAGCACAACAATATTCATTTAAAACAAGCCATTAAATCAAATTCAAGGCATAATGCAAAATATAAAACTTAAAACACAATGCTCATTCATTAATAAAGCAAATTGTCATCAAGAGTCTACACCTCTAGGTCCTAACAAAGGATTTACGCTACCATGATGAACATAAAAAAAGTAACAATAACAATGAAAATGAAACATTGTCACCGGATACAAGTATGAAGAAATAGAAGAGAGATTGATGTGGAGCATGACTCTTCAAGTTGCCTTCAAGGGAAAAATCCCCAAACCTCCAAGCTTCTTCGTTTTTCTTCTTAAAACCCCATAGTGTTCTTCCTAAAAATAAGAGATGCAAAGAGAATGTTCTTCCTAAAATGATCTAAAATTCCCTAAAAGAGTAAGTAAAATGAGTATTTATACCCCTTTATATGCTCACAAACGCTACAACTTTTCTATCAAAATTGCCCCTTTGTGTGCATCTGGTCCCCACATCCTTGTCTTAATTCGTCATGTTCTCTCTCATGTGTCCGAGAGGGCCACGATCATGGTCTCTAGGAGTCATGATCATAGCTTGCTTCTGGAACGATGGTTTGGAATGGCTTGGCCGTGTCCACGCCCGTGGTGTTAGGAGTCCATGACCGTGGCTTGCTTCTGGAACCGTGGTGCTGACCATGGTCTTCAGAATTGCCTCTCACCATGTCCATGATGTTAGGTGTGGGGTCGATCATTGCACCCCTTTGAGCCAATTTCTCTTCCTCTTTTCCCCCATCATTCTAACTTTTCTTTAAACTCTTTTTCCATGCATTTTTCATCACTTTTTTTTCATATTTCATGCATTTTCATTCACCATACCCAAAATAAGAAAGTGTATAAATTCATGAATGATTAAGTATAAGTAGGATAAAAATGCTATCCATTTATGCTTGAAATAATATATAAATTTATCATACATCAACCCCTTTAAATCAAAAATACCAAAAACAAAAAGTGGCATATTTTAATACATTGTTCTAACCAATGATATTTGTAGAACTACTACTCCTAAAAATCTAATAATATTCCCAAATTGCTTTGTTGGAAAGTTGTGTGCAAATGATTGATAAGGACTGTTATCTACGTACAATCTCCCTAACCGATCTCTAACTTTAACAAGATAGCTTAAAATAGGTCTATGCAATGATGAATACCAATTATATTTTCTTTAGACAATCCCACATGAGTCTTTTCATCACTGGTTTAGAACACCAACTTTCTCAGAATAAGATGATTAGAAAGTTGGAATGAGTTGAAATTTAGAGAAGTCAATAGTCTCCCACTTCTAATGACAAATTTATTCATATTCCTATATTTTTGCTAGAGTGGAATCATCTCAAATGTCATCAAACAAAATTAATTATACTAAATAAAGGTAATAGACCAAACAAATGGAACATTGTTTACCTCAAATTCAAGTCAATTAACTCATTTTTTTGTGTACTTTCTTCCAATTCAAGTCGTGAAATATAAATAAAATTTCAAATCATTAGGTTGGGCGACAACACTGTTGTGGGAGATTTAACCCCACAAATCTACACATTGGTCTATCTTTGGACCTATCCACACAAGGATCAATTCAGCTTAATGATTCCACCTAGGTGTGGCACTCGTACTCATCAATTTAACGAGACTGATTTGATTTGAAGGAAGTGGGTAAATATTATTATTCATAACGATAAGGGAAGAAAACCCAAACTATCAAGATACATTTGCTTCGGAACAATACAAGGAATGTAATTGACATCATAAAAGCAGAAAGAAGTGTTGACAAGTATATATATATATAAAACTAAATAGCACACGCATCTATTACTCCATATATCCCAAATCAATGTTTGTTAATCATACTATCACTCCATGAGGTTAATTGGAGGTTTTTCAATTAGTTTGATTGTTTTTATTGGAGTTTCTTTTTTTTTCATGTAAATTAGCTTAATAAGTTTTGATCTAGTGTTTTTGTGGCCTCAATTTTTATATATCATATACTCAAACTGCCAAATCCAGAACATAGTACTTCACATATATACATGTTAAAGCACATCAGACCCAAAACAAACACAAGTATAGAAATCTTGAAAAGGAGATAGTTTTTAGATTGTGTTAGAGGTGGTATGGTTAGATTTTGATTGAGGAAATTGTGTTGCACACTACTTGTAATATCTCGTCTAATTCTGACTTATCTTCTGTAGCATTCCGACTAGTCCCGATTTGTTTCGATTGGTTTTGCTCCTAATCTTTGATGTTTGAGGTGTTGATCTTGTGTTTGAGGATGTTAATCATGTTAATCATGTAAGGTTTGATATTGTTAAGCCTCCTGAATGGTCTAGTACGTGTTCGGAAGTAAAAGAAATCAAGTGGAGCATTTTTGGCAAGCCTTACGTACGTTAGGCATAAGGCTAACGTACGTAAACTGAACTTGCGCTCACGTATGTGAGGTAAGAAAGTCACGTACGTGATCTGGAGCTTGGTTTGATTCACGTACGTGAGAAATCATGTCACGTACGTAAGGTCGTGTTTTCTTTCCAATCTAAAGCTTCTGGACACGATTTTTGACCTTGTTGACGTATGTGAGTTGCTTCTAACGTGTGTGAGATTGTTCCTCACGTACTTTAATCTTTGATTCACGTACATGAGCATCCATTTTATATATATCCTAACCCCGACCATTTTGTTTGTCATTTTCTTGTTTCGCCCTCTCTCATCGTCAGACCAGTTCTCTCACTTCCTCATTGTTTGCCCAACGTTCTTAATCATCTTTGGAGGTAAAATTACTATTCTTTTCTTGTTTTTGATTTCGTTTTCATGCTTTTAATCCATGGGTTTGAGTTTGGATGTGTTGAACTAAGATTTCAATTCTTGGATGATTCGTGATGTTCAGATGTTAGAGTAGGTTAGAGGGGACTTGAATAAATATAAATCAAGCTTTGAATCAAAAGATTTTATGAGTTTTTGAGGTGGGTTAGGGATTGTATGGTTTTGTTTAATTTTGAGCAATATTGATGTTTGTTTGGTGAATTTATTGATAGATTAATGTTCTTGAGGTTGAAATCGACCAATGTGTATATTTGGTTTCGATTTTTGTCGGTCGAATCGAGATTTTACTATGTTTGAGAATAATTTTTGGTTTAGTCTATAGTTTTGTAAATTTCTAGAAAGTTGAGCATATATTTGAAATTTCTGAATGTTGACGTTTAGTTTTGTAATTTTAGAAACTTGAGCTCCAAATTTATAATTTTGAAAAACTTTGGGTTAGATTTGTAATTTTAAGGAATTAAATACAGATTTATAATTTTTTAGAGTTTGAGGAATAATTTGAGAATTCTGACTACTTAGGAGACTCATTAGTAATTTTTAAAAATTTTGAGGACAATTTTATAATTTACCAAGTCTCGGGATTGAAGTGTAATTTTGCATGGGTCAAGGACCAAATTGTAATTTTACATAGATTTTGAATTTTGGGTCCAAAGTGATAGATTCACAATCGAGATGAATTTTCTGGGACTTTGAGGGTCCATGTCTGCATTTGCGTACCATGTATTTTAGTACCGTCACAGTACTAACATCATGTCTTTGATTCTGTTTTGATAATTGTTTCAGCTTCGTATCTGGGTCAGCGAAGTTAGCCAACCACCAGTGGAGTTTGACTGGGCCATTCAGCTTGGATCTCTACGTGAGTGGAATGACAACTTTAAACACATAAATTGTGTCTTCCAAAGCTATATTATTTTTGTTGTGTCAAAACCTTTGCATGTAATCTGGAATTTCTAAAGGATCGGAATCCTAAAATTTGGCTTACATGAAAAATCTGCTCGGGAATTTATTACATTTTTGTAATAAATGTTTTGTTTGGAGTTTTGATGGTTTCTGAAATAAATATTATGTTTGGATATTTATTATAGTTTTGGTATTAAACTCTCTGTTTTGGATTTGAAGATATTCTCTATTTAGAAAATGTTCTGTCTGGATTTAAGAATATATTTTCTGAAATATGTGTTTTATTTTTGGGATTAAATATATTTTCGGAATAAATACTATGTTCAGTACTTTGAGATATTTTCGCTAATAAACTTTTCGGTTGAATGTTTGATACATTTGGTGAATAATACGCGTGTTCGGCATGTTGTTTGTTCAGATATTTTAAAATAAATATTTGCATACATTTTCGGTAAATATTTCGATATGACACACCTTTGTTACGGGGTAAACGTAACCGTTGGTATACCAATGTGAAAACTCAGTTACCAGGGTAGGTGGTAGCACTTAATTACCAAAGTAGGTGGTAACCCCGTGTTTGTAGCTAACACACATGACTATATATTTCTAGTGGCGGAGGTTCATGTATATTTCTAGTGGTGGAGGTCCACATATGATCTAGTGGCAGAGTCCTCGTATGATCCTGACTTCGGATTTTGATATTGGTCCAATGTCAAATTGTTTTTGGCACGATTTTGTTTGGGCATAATTATTCTGGCGAGTTTATATTATTGCTTATTTTTCAGTAATGTATAGTATTGTAGTCTGACGGGGTATATCTTGTTAGAGCACGTGGACTACAATGCTCGCGGATATGCCTAGATCAGTTTCTGTCCGTTACATTCTTGAGACCCTTAGAGTGAACAGAGAGTACTATTTTGAGCCCTTAAGACTGTCGATTGTTAGCCTTTTTGAGTCGGATACCATTTGGACTCCTAAGATTACTAGTTTATTTGATCTGATCTAGTCAGTGCAGTGCTAATATAATATGGGTGCATGATCAGTGATTGTCAGCTCTGTTTGTCATCCGGCATGATGTTTTCATGGCATGATTAATGATTTTGATAGTGTTTTCATTTTTAAGTAAATGGTTAATTTGCATGGATGTGTTTTATTAGTTTGTTTCGTCTTTGATAAATGATCTTTGATCCTTTTTAACCTTTTGACATTTTCTCTGAAAATATTTTGGAAAAATCAAAGTGATCTTCAGTAAAATTATTTTTTTGAAAGGAAATATTTTTGACTATTTTAGATTTTGGAAATTAATGTTTTTATTTAATTTATTCATTCAGACGATTTGGTGACTTTTTTTGTCTAACTTGTTTGCGAGGATTTCGAAATGATTTTTCGAAACTATTAGTTGTACTTAGCATGTATATGTATATATACTTATATATCCACATGTGATATATTTTGAACTGTTTTCAAAACAATCTTTGTAAGACACATATGAGGCTATCTGACGTGATGTTTCCTTACTAGGGTTATTACCCCTTTCTTTTCTGTCTATCTTCTTGGTTCTTATTTTCAAGTGATTTTGGTTGATTGCGATTTATCAGCATTTATCACTGGATGAGGCATTCTGGAGTTGCAGTCAGCGCCCTTTTGTCTGGGCCCAGTTATTTATTTTGTTAGTTGCTCCACATCGGTGTATTTGTGAGTGTTTGAATCTGTATATTTATTTGGTATTTAAATATGATTTATTATTTACCAAATATTTTATTATTATGGAAAACTTATGTTTTATTAAAGTTTGGATTTATTTATTTTATTAAACTTAATTGGTTTTGAAATATTTTTAATTAATTAGTTTTAGTTCTGTTCTCCGATACTTGTGTGAGATGAGTCGGACTTAATAGACGGTTCGCCTCATATGCCGATCATGGTCCGAAAACGGGTTGTGACACTACTTCTCCCAACATTTATTTTCTGCTTACGCATGTTTGTTTTAGCCAGGCGCACAAAATCAATTATTTTATTGCTCTTTTATATCTTTAATTAAGATCTTGAAGAGGCAAGTGAAGAGTTTAGGGGGGTGAATTTCTTGGTTTGGGCGACCTTCGTTGACATTGTCTTTCATGTAGAAAAGTGGAGATCACCGGTTTTCGACCACCTTCCTCCTTCCCCTTCCCCCTTTTTGGTTTGTTGGTTTTCTTTTTATCCTCTCTTTTCTTTTCTTTCTCTTTTGATTTTTATTTATTCTTCCTCTTTTTTCTTCTTTCTTTTTTTTGAAGCTCTCTATTGGTATTCTTTTTCTTTTTTTCTTCAAGTGATGATTGTATTTGTGGGTTATGCTAGAGGTGTTTATGGTATGATTTTTTGTTTTTTTTTTTGTTTTTGATGACTGAAGATTTATGATTATCTAAATGTTATTTGTGATGGTGCTTAAGTGATTGGTAGATTTTGTTTTTTTTTTTTGAAGAGTGGTGGAAGATGGTGGAGGCAACCAATTATATTAGGGGCATTGGTGGTCGATGGATGTCGTAGTTAGGAGAAAATTTTCTTCTTAGTTAGTAGTGGATAATGTGGATGGTTTCTTTTTAGTTTCCAATTAGTTTTCGATTGATTTTTAGTTTTAAATTGATGATGTGGATTTTTTTCCTATTTTTCAATTTTTTATTTGATACTTTAGTGGTTTTGATTTAGATTTCTAATGGTTTTCATTTATTTTTGAGTCTTGAATGATTTGTGTAAATAGTTTTTCTAATTATATTTAGTTTCTATTTGGTCTCCAATTTGTTTTCATATTTTTTTTTCAATTTTCAATTGGGGATGTGAATTGTTTTAGTTTCCAATTGGTTTTTATTTGGTATTTTGTTGCTTTCATTTTGGTTTCTAATGAATTTTCAATTGGCTTTTGATCAATTTCTAATATTCTATTTTTTTTAGTAATGGTAGCATGGATGACATGCGCATGCGCTCAGTAGTGGTGCACGTGGATGACATGCGCATACAGTATACGGGAAAACTAGTCCACAAACTGCAAAATGAAAAGAACTTCGCGAAGTGCAAAATCGTCCAAAAAAGTTATGGTATTTTTGCAATTAGTTTGTTGTCAAATTATAAGTTTGCACTTTTTCTGTTTTAATTTGGTTCGGTTTGGTTTTAAAATGGGAATTTGACACATATACACAACCTTTTAAAACTAATTGCAAATAATGACACTACATATTATCTACTTTCAACTCTAAATGCTCTTATAATTTTATTTGCATATATATGTCAAATTATACAATTTTGTTTCTCCTCTAATTAAGGAGAACAAAAATAAAGATGTGATAAATAGCACATCCCTAAAAACTTGAAGAAAAGAAAGGAAAATTTTACCCATTAAATACAATATAAAAAAAACCATAATTATCCTAAAAAAGTAGGAAACATGCAAATTTTTATTACATTTTGAATAAAATTAAATAAGTGCATGACAACCGCTATACATAGAGAGAGAGCATTATTATTGTTGTTGTTTTTTTTTCATTTGCATCTCTTTTTATTTAAAGTGTGATTTGTTAGATTTGTAGCTTTACAGTACATGTATGTTTGTAAAAAAATTACGGAGTATTCGTTGTTGAATGTATTATCTCAATGATATTTGCTATATATTATTGTTTAATTTTTACATGAGTAACTGCTTAATATTATAAAACCAACAAAAGATATTGCATGATATTGGAGAATAATATAAATATCAAGCAAATGATACTCTGATAAACATTAATAGAAGCTAAAAGACACAGTCAAATCTGTAAACAAAAAAATACAATAATATTCTAATATACATCAACTTAAAATATACTTGTAATAATACAAAAATATTAGTATAAAAAATATACTAAACTCAAATATCCAATCTATCCTTTCAATATCATCTAAATATACCACAAATATAACAAAAAACAGCCTCAACCCAAACCAAAGCAAAAAAGGCCCAAAGACAAACAAACCTAAATCCCAATCTTCCGAAACCATATGCTCCTCTGGTTAACAAAGCAATTTGCCCTTTAAGTATGTCTGGCTTGAACGGTAAATCCGTAGCCATTAATGGGAAACGAATTAGAAAAAAGAAAAGGAGAGAAAATAATTAAAAAAAAGAGATTGAGAGAGGAGGAAGAAGATGAGAGAAAAGAGGAAAGAGAAGGAGAAGAGAGACAATGACTTCATCTTAGTACAACATCGAGTTTTGTGTTCCTGTGTTCTTTTTTTTTTTCAAAAAATAATTAAGAGATAATATAAAACGGTGGAAAAAGATTGAAAAGATATGATTTCTCTCTCTTCTGATGCATGCTTGTTTATTTTAGTCATTAGTGTTAATTGTAAAATTTTGCGACATAGTTTTAATAAGCTGTATTCGGGGTAATTTGCACTTTTAAAACCGTGCAAGTGGGCTGAGTTGAGTTGTGTATGACAATAGATAGGGTATGAATAGAGTATATTAATATTTTTATTTGTATTCGTAGTTTATATTATGTACTTATATCATATCAGTACATGTATGAGTGATAAAAATTATTACATGTATCATACCCACAGAGTATTTGTTTATTTGTAGGGTAGTCATTTATTCGTGGTTTAAATTTAATTAATTAACTTAACAAATAATATATCATCAATTTAGAACAATAGATTAGAAAAATACTCGAGATAATATGAAATATTATATTCACACAACATAATATAAAAGTTATAATTTATAACTAAATGTAGTTAATAAAATAGTAATGTGATAAGTTATCACTTGAAATTTCTAAATTTCATTTTCACAGACTTGTCTAAAACTTATTTAGGTTTTGTCTAAACTTTGTTTATATTTCATACGTTTTTAAAAGTTCTTTATAACTTGTTTATACGTTGTTTATACGTTATTTATATATTGTCTATATATTGTATATATGTTCTTTATATGTTGTATATATGTTGTTTATATCTATTATATATATTTATATGTTATATATATGGTATGTACATGTTACAAACATAGTATAAACAAGTTATAGAATTAATACTTGTATGTTATGCATCTCTGTAAAAGATATAAAAGTTACAAACGTAGAATAAACAAGTCATAAACATAGTATATACAAGTTACAAACATAATATAAGTTGTAATACTAATACTTGTATGTTCTGCATCTTTGTAAAAGATATACAAGTTAGAAACATAACATAAACATAACATAAGCATAGTATATACAAGTTACAAATATAATATAAATAAGTTGTAACACTAATACTTGTATGTTCTACATTTTTGTAAAAGATATACAAGTTAGAAACATAACATAAACAAATCATAAACATAACCTAAACATAGTATATACAAGTTACAAACATAGTATAAACAAGTTATAAAATTAATATTTGTATGTTCTGTATCTCTGTAAAAGATATATAAGTTACAAACATAGCATAAACAACACCTTAATTTTTGAAAAATAAAACAACACCAATAGAATATCAACAATATTCTAACAATATATAAACAAGAGTTGGTAAATTTGAAAATATGCATTTGTGAATTTGAAAAAATTGAAAAGTGAAAATGTAATATGCAAAAGTGGGTAGTGTTGGATCAAGGGTGATCAACATTAAGATCTTTTTATATTTTGATAATGAACAAAATGATATTGTCAAAGTCTCACTCGAGTAATATGTCTATTCACTCGAGTAACATTTAGCCCAATTTATTTCACTCGAGTAACAAGGAGACACTCACTCGACTAATGCATCTTTCGGACTTCTAGAGGCTACTGGATGCAATGTCACTCGTGTAACAATGAAGTTCACTCTAGTAATATATGCCTTAGTTCACTAGAGTAACCAGAAGTCATCACTCGAGTAATGCATGATATAAAGAGGAATGGGATATAAGCTAAAGCTTATCACTCGAGTAAGTAGGAAGAGTCACTCGAGTAAGACAGAGTTCAAGGTGTCACTCGAGTAATAAAAAATGTCACTCGAGTAATCGAAAGGTGTCACTCGAGTGAATTATCAACCCAGATATTGTTTTGATTTCAAATCCTCTCATTTTTTTGATATTGTTTTGATTTTAATAGGGGGAGAAATGAAGCTTTCAAAATATTTTAAATAATGCGTAAATTATTTTCAAAGAGGGGGAGAAAAGAAAATTTTGAAAAATTTTCTTTGCATAAATTGTTTTGGATAGGGGGAGTGAAAAATTTTAAATTTTTGATATGATTTCCTAATTTTTTTTTCCTAACCAAATGATAAGGATGAAATCCTTGATCAATATTGTTGTCCTTGATGTAGCGCTTTAATTCTTCAGAGTTTTGTCATCATAAAAAAGGGGGAGATTGTTGGATCAAGGGTGATTAATATTAAGATCCTTTTATGTTTTGATGATGAACAAAATGATATTGTCAAAGCCTCACTCCAGTAATATGTCTATTCACTCGAGTAACATTTAGCCCAGTTTATTTCTCTCGAGTAACAAGGAGACACTCACTTGACTAATGGATCTTTCGGACTTCCAGAGGCTACTGGATGCAATGGTCACTTGAGTAATATATGTCTCAGTTCACTCGAGTAACCAAAACTCATCACTCGAGTAATGCATGAAAAACAGAGGAATGAGATACAAGCTGAAGCTTATCACTCGAGTAAGCAGGAAGAGTCACTCGAGTAACACAGAGTTCAAGGTGTCACTCGAGTAACAAGAAGTGTCACTCGAGTGAATCATCAACCCAGAAAGCTGCAACGGGTAGAAATGCATTCCAACGGTCATATTCTCACCACCAACGGCCATATTGATTGGAATGACTATAAATACATCAAGGAAGGGCAGAAAAACGTGAATGATCATATGCGCTTTTAAGTTTCAAATATTTAGATCAATCCATCAACCCCAAAACACCAAATCAAGCTAGAGATCAAGATTCAAACATCAATTTCATACAACCAAACTCTAGCATAGAGCTTTTATTTTTGTAAATGTTTTTGTAAACTCTTTGAGAGTGAGAGAAAGATTTGTTGTAAGCCTAGAGAAAACAACATTGTAATGGCCTTAGAGGTTTGAGCCGCAATCAATCTTGGGTAGGCTTTAGAGGGGCGAGCCGTAATCAACTTTGTAGGCTTTAGAGGGGTGAGCCGCAATCAACCTTGTTGGCTTTAGAGGTGTGAGCCGCAGTCAACCTTGGTGTAATGCTTTGTTGAATTGAGTCGGAATCAATCTTCGTTATAGTGGAAATCCTAAGTGAGACTTAGTTAGTGGACGTAGACATAGTTGACCAAACCACTATAAATTCTTGGTGTTGTTTTCTCTCTCACTTCAACTTACTTCCGCTCTCCAAACCCAACTAAGGCATCTCGGGAAATTCTCTAACAGGTAGTGCAAAATAAATGTTGTAAAGTATCGTCAGTGTATTGTGTAAAAATCAGTATATGTAATACATATGTGTGTGTATGTGTGTATACATATATATAATACATATATATAACATTTATATATAACACGTAATATATATATATATATATATATATACATACATTTATATAATACATATATATATATGTGTGTGTGTGTGTAAGTATGTATTAAATATATGAATATATGTATTATATATATGTAGCGGGTATATGTAACGAGTACGAATATTACCCAATGGGTACGGGTAAGATATTCTTATATCCATAACCTACCCAGAATACCCTACCCTTATCCGCACAGTAAAATACGGATATTATCCGTACTCATACCTAGTCAAAGCGGGTAATACCCGCCTTGACTGGGTGCTGGTAGGGCCGATACCCATCGAGTATAAATTGCCATCTCTAGAGGCACCATTAGAGATCGAGGAAGGGGATAGTAAACGAACGAAGCAAAGCGGAGAAGAAGATGATATTGGCAACGCCTGGGTCGAAAATTTAGATTTTATTTTATCTATTGTTGTCTACTTACTCTTTGGCGTCTTGTTTCTTCTGATCGTATTGGCAACGCCTGGGTCGAAATTTTAGATTTTCGGAGTTCAATTTGATGTTCACGTGGTTAAAACCCTGGGTTTTTAGATTGATAGCAATCCTGGGTTTGTGTTGTTTTCTTGGTTACGATAATTTTTTTTTGTTTCACTTATTTGGTAAACTCGATGCTCTCTTTTTCATGCTTTGCTTTAGTTGTTGTGATTCTAATAATTAAATAATCCCTCCATTAGTTTATAGCACTGATTAAAAGAGTTGACGTATTTAATCACTGTTGTGAGTCTTTGTGACAGTAGTTAGTTTAAGCAAATGTATGCTTAGGGGGTTGGGTCAAATAGTTCATCAGGAGGTGTTTGATGAAATGCTTGACAAATAATAATAAGTCTGAATTAGTTGGACTTGTGCTGGCGTTTCCAAATCATATCGTTTTCTTTTTTGCCTTTGCAAAGAGACAAGAAAAAACATCTGTTTTTAACCTTAATTTTTATGTTACATCTAACTATTATTCTGCAAGTCCTCAGAGTTTTCGCCTTCGACATGTGCTTCTTAAATCATGTTTACTACCTATTCGATGAAATACCATGAAAAAACTTTTTTTTGATCTTTTTTAATGGAGATCCACCAATTCATTGCTGGTATTTTGTTGTTATTGTGTTGGTGAGTTCATGAGATCTAGTAATGAATTAAAAGTTTCTTTTGTTCTTTATTTTTTGATTCAAGAGTATTGATATCATTCTTTAAAATTAATTAATCTTTTTGATTTATTTTATATCTATGAGAAGTAGAATTATAAAGTCTATTTGGATAAATTTTTTTTATTTTTCTTTGATTAAAACTTGCTCTTAATTGTCAAAATTTTTGTATCTGTCATTATTTACTATATATATATGAAAGAGTTGTGCCCCCAAGTAGAAGACGTGTTGGCTTTGTCCCTGCCCCACCCCACCCCACCCCATCCCATCCGAAATCCGGTCTTCTTTCTATCACTATTAAATGTTATGTTATTGTCACCATTTGGCATTGGTTTAACTATGTTGAAAGGAATTATACATATTTTTGTTAAATTAAAACTGACAAATTACATGTTTTGCAAGTTAAGTAATGTTTAGAATAAAAGATAGAGAAAGAGAAACATTTTTAAGTGGTAATCCTAGATTCTTGATTTAACCTCACAATTGTCTTAATTATCATTTTCAAATAGTCAAGATAAACAAGAATAACACGTATATTTAAATATTTTCTCACTTCAAACTTTAATACTATTTTAATTCATATATATTACTATGTATTTTTTCTTGATAAAATCAGTTATTGCTATTGAAGTTTTCCTGTTCCACACTCGTGATATTCCCATCAATTTATTTTATTTTAAATATTTGATCTTAAGTAATTCTTTATTTAGAAATCGTATTTAACGATTGATGATGATTAGTAAGATTTAAATTGAAATAGGAAAAGTCTAATGAAATGAATCGAATTCATTAACTCAAGCTTTGGGGTTGCTTGCAAGATTTCATTGTCGTGCCTTTCTTTGGCGGCGTTGGAAATTTTCGGGCATCCTACGGCTGTAGACGCGTGAAACAAAAACTGATGTCGAGAAAAGTGGAAGTGCACTTCTCCAGTATCCGACATGGGAGACACGCCCGTATCTGACACTTAGTCACGCTTCTCCGTCATGATATTTTTGTTCCCCAAACAGTTTTAACCGCAACGTGTCCCACAATTTTCACACCAGGCCTCTTACTTTCTCAAAATTATTACTCCAGGACTTACAGCACGTGCTCGTCTGTTCCCAATGGAGAATTGACACGTGGATTACATGTCAAATATGACGTCATCATTTGACCGTGATCCTCGGTGAAAGATAAAAGTAATTACACATTTTTCCAGAATTATAATGCACCATATAAATCTACACCAAAACAACCTGCGATCTAAATCCGTATGTGACATTTCTATACGTACATGATGCCACCAAAATAACCACTATCTAATTGTCTTGATTTGAACGTCTAAGAAAATGGGCATAACTGAGGACTAAATATTAAAATTGTCCCTTGCAAGCAAATCGTGTTCCTGGATGAACTGTAATTAAGCTAATCAGTGGTTTCTTGACGCTAATGATGAGCTAATAGTCTATAGGCACCACGTCAATGCGATGCAAATTGAGGGAAATTTCTTGTTTTTACCTCTACATTCTCAGAGTTAACGACATAACCTGAATTTAGTTAAAATGAAATTGAAACACAAAAAATAGGGTCAATCTTAAAATGAAGAGTTGAGGGATAAAACAAAACATGTGGGATCGACGGAATGCTCCTAAAAATCCATCGAACTGCCCGGTAAGATCAACCAACTCCACTTAGCCCTGCCATTACTTAATTAAAGAGTAATCCATTATTGCATAATTGGACGGTTGAAATTGTCATTTTCAAGGTGTATAAAAATTTTGAGTTACATATCAGAAAGTTCCATATAAACAGTAAATCCCAACAGTTCAAGAAAAAAAGGGGGAATCCTCAAAGAAAATTGTTGTGCTGCATATTACTTCACGTAAAACCATAAGAGTTTTTTTGACTGTTTACTCATTCAATCATTTGACTAAATTTACCTCTGGATACATGAATTTCTGAAAAGGACTTGTTTGCTAAAGACTAGTCATATGCATAGAATAAAAAATATAAAAAAATTATAAATAGTAAAAATATGAGATATGTAATACCATTGTAATAAAAAAACTTCACTATATCTTGAATGTAAAATTTATAAACAAACACTTCCGATACATAAATGCATAGCAACTATCTTTTGAGTGATCAACAACAATAATTGAAGTTGGTATTCGTGGTCGTGGGCTGCTAGAACAGTTGATTGAGTCTCTTCGGTGATGCATGACATTACGGGTTCAAATCTTACGGTACACAATGATGTTTAAAGTCTCCACAAAAAAAAAGTTGAAGACTTAAAAAAAAAGCTAGCATTCGTGGATATAACAATGATTGAAGGTAGCATTGATTGATGTATATCTATGAAACATTGTTTTTGTCAGCAAAAAAGAGAGTCAGAGATTACAGGTAGTGGCGTATCTCTATTGGACGTGACTATGCCGACAAATAATCACCGCCATAGAATGTTACTTTACTCGGTGGTGACCGAGGAGACTCACCACGACACTCCCTAAGAACTAGCGTTAGCCTATTAACACAGAGATATCTGAGATCAGCTGAAAATACGAGTGTATCTCGAAGCTGAATGAAAAATACTGAAAAAATATTCTTTTTTGTCAGACTACCACCTAGGAGGTTATATCCATGAATCATTGATCATCAATAATTCAGGCTATTTAATAGCATTTCAAACAATGTTAAGATCAAACAAGGAAACATGACCGCGACACACATGCTTATTTCTCACAAATTATCGATCTGGCGTAATTTTTTGGCAGCCAGACTTCCACTTGCCAAGTTGATATTTCTCCCATGGCGGCCCAGTGATTTACAGCAAAAAAAAATCCATATCTTTCTGCTAATCATTCGGAGAAGGGGTCCCATCTCTGACTCTAAACGGGATAGCGTGGACTAATCAAATCTTTTACGGTGGTCACATGATTAAATCCACATTTTGCATACTCTAACCACTTCCTTAAACGCAAGTGCTAGATATTTTTGCCACCTGTTCCATTATGTCAACGCCAGCCTCTTAATTTAATTTCGTTTTTGACAGAGCCTCTTAATTTAATTTGTTATTTACATATAGTCAAAATTCATGTGCATTCTTAGCCTCCACGATATTGATCTTCCCAATCATGCTGTGATTGAATACCATAAGCGAGGCTAAATTGTCAAAATTTAATGTTCATTAAGGGCAATTATTGGGTTGGTAAACCCAACAAGAAAACCATCAATAACCGTTTGATGCTCTCACCATTTTTTTCTGGTGACACCTGGGATGATCTTTTTGTTTGTGGTAGATTATGAACTAATAACATTAATAAAATATAAAATAAACACTTTAGACTAGTTGGACAAACACAATATTTAATATTTTATATATTTAATATATTTTTAAAAAACATATTTTTTTATTTTTTTACGATATAATCATTATTAATTATTATAAAAATTATACAAAATACTACTCTATCTAATTTCTAAACAAACCCTTTAAAAATCACTACTTTTTAAAAATATATATACATTTTAAATAGAATCTACCGACGATGCAGAAAGCATTTGAAGAAGCTAACGACAAAAGTAGCTTACGTGGACGCAGGTCAGACCCAATAATTAGTAGGCCAAATATAATCCATTCCTAAGCAACCGGGTTCTAATCGACGTCGTTTAGAGCACTTGAATTACACGTGTCAGTTATCTATTCATGACCCCACGGAACATCCGTGAAACAGCGTGTGAGATGCACCAATCCCTGTACCCGGAAGCCGAGATTGTGTAATGGGCAAAGCGTGGATCCGTCGTGGCATCTAAATCTGCCGCAAGAAACCGAGGAAGACAAATTCCATGCCGTTAGATAAGCGTGTGAGCATTAAGCGAGACGAGGAATGAGAAGCGGAGAAGCTTATTAGATAGAGCAAACAGAGACGAAACTTACACTGAACAAACCACACAAAAAGAAAAAGGATAAATAAAATGGTGCCATATTCTTGTCACAGTTGCAATCCTCAATGCGGTTCTATAAATACCTCCGCTCTCTTTCATCCACATCCACAGCTCCAATCATCGATCGTGTTTTCTCTCCCACTTTCATTAAACGCAGCCACCAAAAAGAAACTCTCTGTTTCTGCTATTTTTTCCCTTCTTTCTCTGTTTGGTTCCCGAGAAAATTAGTATTAGTACCGATCCATTGAATTGCTAACGAAGCTCTGTTCTCTTGTTCATATCTTGGAACTCGCAGGAATAATTCATTTTCGAATCGAGCATTCTCTGTATTTGCATTTCAGGCAAGTTAATAACTTTTATGTTTGACGAATTTGATTTAGATAAGTCTCTTTGGCTGCTTATATTCATAGTTGGATTGCAAATGTGATTGCAGAAAAACGAGCCGATCACAAAACCACCGAGGAGGTTAGAGAAGCGGAAGGAAGAAGAAGAAGAAGCAATGACGATCAAACCGGCGGTTCGAATCTCGGACCGCAAACTGGTCGTTAAGAACCGGACGATCCTAACCGGAGTACCGGACAATGTGCTAGCAACATCTGCTTCAGCTTCAGGTCCCGTGGAAGGAGTCTTCGTCGGGGCAGTTTTCGACGAAGACAACAGCAGACACGTGTTGCCGTTAGGGACGTTACGTGACAACCGGTTCATGGCTTGTTTCCGGTTCAAGCTGTGGTGGATGGCCCAAAAAATGGGAGACCAAGGCAGGGATATTCCGTTAGAGACACAGTTCTTATTGGTGGAAACCAACGATGGGTCCCACCTCGAATCGGACGACGGAAACGAAGACAATCAGATCGTCTACACGGTTTTCCTGCCGTTGATTGAAGGGTCATTCAGAGGGTGTTTACAAGGGAATGTGAATGATGAGTTGGAGCTTTGTTTAGAGAGCGGTGACGTGGACACCAAAGCGTCGTCGTTTACTCACTCCCTTTTCATTCACGCCGGGACAGATCCGTTTGGAGCAATAACGGACGCCATAAGAGCCGTGAAGCTCCACCTAAAAACTTTCCGGCAACGTCACGAGAAAAAACTTCCTGGAATCGTTGACTACTTCGGTTGGTGCACTTGGGATGCGTTTTACCAAGAAGTGACTCAAGAAGGCGTTGAAGCAGGCCTCGAAAGCCTCGCCGCCGGTGGGACTCCTCCGAAGTTCGTTATCATCGACGATGGTTGGCAATCTGTTGAAGTCGATCCAAGAGAGAACAAAAACGACGACGAATCAAAACAACAACCGGTTCTTCGTTTAACCAGGATAAAAGAAAATCAAAAGTTCCAAAAGAAGGACGATCCAGCTTTGGGGATTAAGAACATAGTCAACATAGCCAAACAGAAACACGGATTGAAATACGTA
>CAODLS010717900.1:0-11464 GCA_948243855.1 Flueggea neowawraea
GAATTTGAAAAATGTAATTGCAAAAAATAACTTTAAGAAATATAAAAAATATAATTACAATAATAAAATGTATAAATAATTAATAAAAGTAATTTATAGTAAAATAAATTTTTGAGAGAGTGAGAGTGTAGAAGAGATTGAGTTTGAGAGAGAAGAAATTGTGTAAATTTGGTAAGAATGAGGTGTGATATTTATAGAGTTGAAAAAATTAAAAAAAAGAAAAGAAAAGAAAATAACAGTTGGAACCGCCGATTCAAACTGTCGATTGAACTGGCGGTTCAAATCTCTTGTTCAAACAGTCGGTTGAACTCGCGGTTCGACGGTTTCTAAAAGGGTGAAATCGGAACATAAACTGTAACCCTCCAGTTTTGATCGGCCGGTTCCAATTCTGGTTCGGTTCCAATTTTGACCGGTTCGATTTCGATTTGATTTGCCGATTTCAGTTCCAATTTTACAACTCTAACTGCCAGCATCAAAATATATCTCTTTTTTCACTCAAATTGTTCTTTGTTTTTTTTTTTGAAATTAATAGGTCAAACTTCATTCACGTATTTTTAGGAATATCAATACCAAACGTCCAAAAATCTATTCAATTAACTCATAATATCATAATAATACATAAAAATTTTGAATTCAAGTTTTGAGTATAATTAATTTTTTTTAAACCATATGAAGTATTTTATTGTCTGTAAAAAAATCTATTAAATTCAAAAAATAAATAAATATCGAGTGATTTAATAAAAAATTAATACTCACCTAACTTTTTTGACAAGAAATAATCTCTTAATTTATGAATTCCAAGTACAGGACGACCCACATATACTTGTGGAATATATTAATCAGTCTCAGACTCTCAGTAGAAGAATTCTGGAATCTGAGACTTTCACACCTCACCAGTCACTGAACAGTGAAGACTCCAAGGCGGTGGATTTACTATTTAGGTAGGCAACACATCTTTAATATTCCCATGAAGTGTTGGCGAATTATCCAATCTTTTATCAGTTCATATAAATGATTAATCATTAACTTTTAATATTATTTTGTGTTTATTTATTTTATTTAGAACGGTTGTTACAACATGAACGCCGGGAAATCCTCCATGGGAGTGAGGTATGGGATTGGAATTTTGGAATTGGAAGAATCTATAAGGTGCAGCCTTGAGGCCACTTGGCCATGTGGGTTGCCTTAATTTATCCTTCTCTTAAACTTATTTATTGGACCATACCTAAATATATTGTCATTTTATGTGTTGTTTAAACAAGTTTGGTGATATTAGAATTATTTTCGCAGTTAAAGAATTAAAGGTTGGATTATAAGTTCAAATTAAATCTATCGAAAACAACGGAACAACTAACACGTTTATAATTTTATTGTGACGTTAAAACGAGATATATTTTTTTCTCCTTGCTGGTTAAAATAGTAGGAATAATTTCAAACAATTTTCACAAACACACGGTACTTCCCTGGATGAGAGAGTACTTCAATACTTAATTAATTAAAGAAATGTGTCTTTTATGCAAGTAAACACGAAAAGATGGTGCCAACATATGGCAAAATATTATTCCAATAATTGGCTCCATCTCAAGAGTGTAGCAAGGTAGTGCCATGCAGAAATGTGGCCTAGCGAGTAGGCATTACAAAGCAAGGGGTACAAGAATTGAGTGAGATAGGTCACCAACCAATATAAACAAAAATGGATGAAAATATCAAATGTTTTTAAATAAGGTTATGGGAGACACTCATATATTTTCAATGCATCCTTCTCAAGTTAACTCAAAGAAGAATAGGAAAAGAAAATAGAAGCTTGTTGTTCAAAATGTCGCAACAAAGCAATAGGGTTGAGAATTGAGAAAGAAATTCCAAAAATTAAAAACTACATCATACCTAACTAAGTTTGCATTAACACGAACAAATATGTATGTTGGATTAACATATTGCATATTCAATGTCAACAGTAATTTATACATGTTATTCTTTATTTTTTCATTATGAAATTTATTTTTTTTGGTAAAGTTAGAATTTGTATTGCTCAAAAAATGTATTTACACTGTACAAATGAATTGTCATTGTTTCAGTTCGGATCTTCTTCACCGAGCTCTGACTCGAATCCAGACAAAGAGATAGAGGAAATTCGAATTGTCGAAACAACAGTCAAGTATACAAACTGGACAAAGAGACAAAACTGTAACAAACATAGTAACCCTACATCAGAATCCGTACACCCCAAGAATACAAGCTAAAAACCAATTTCAAAGCATCATAACAGAAGAACTACTTGGAATTTTCAGTCTAATGCTATTGAGGACCTGCTGAATAGTACAGTCCAAAGAAGGGTGCATCTGTTGAAAAATCACTTCATTTCTTGTTCGCCAAATCCAATAGACAGTGGCTGCCAATAGAAGTCTACGAATTTTACTTACAAGTGACTTACCTAAAGCTTTCCAAAAGAACCAGCTGATCTCCCTTCGCCAGTAAAAGATCCCCCTTCGTATCCTGCATTTAGTCAACAAACTTTTCCAAACAGTATAAGAAAAGGGGCATGGAAAGAAGAGGTGATCAATTGTTTCAGACCTAGTGTTACAAAGAACACAAATGTCATCATTAACAGAGCCCCATATGAGTAATCTGGCTTTGGTTGCCAATTTTTCATGTAAAGTAATCCATAAAATGAAGCTAAACTTTGGGACAGAATCAGGCCCCCAAACCAGTTTACACCACGACACAGTTTGTCCTTTCGGATGTAATTCATTCCAGGAGCTTTTAACCGTATAGGATCCGCTAGTCTCATACTTCCATTTAATATTATCCGGTTGATCATTAAGAGTAAACCTAGAAATCTCTTGCCAAGCTCTTTCAGTGTAATCATCAATAGGAGGAGGAAAGAGCCAACCAGATACTCTCCATAAATTAGTAGTCTTAGCTTTTTTAGGTATATCAGAATCATCAATAGTGATTGCTGGGAATGCCTCTAATACAGAGTTTCCATGGAACCACGGGTCAAACCAAAAAGAACAGGACTGACCATTACCTAGGGTGTACTCAAAACTATTTTTAAGTGCACTCCTAAGTGACAGAATGTTCCCTCAAGCCCAGCTGCAATCTATAGGTTTATTTATACCCCAAAAACTAAGATGCTTTAATTTCTGTTCAGTAATCCGCACCACCCACAGTGATGGCTTAGCATTCAGGATATCCCACATTTTTTTTATCAATTGCAGCTTTATTCCAATATACAACTCTTTAATACCAAGTCCTCCCTCCTTTTTTGGTTTACAAATTGTGCTATAAGAAACAAGGATTTTAGAGTCGTGTTCTTTACCAAGCCACAAAAAAGCCCTGTACTTCTGGTCAATTGCTTTAATCACAGATTTAGATAGCATGAAAATAGAGCACCGGTATACTTGTATACTTTGCAGAACAGAAATGATCAGTCGTAATCTACCAATATAAGACAAACAATTAGTAGTCCAGGAATTAATTCGAGCACTTACCTTGCTCAAAAGGACAGAGCAATGCTCCTTTTTGAGGCGTATAAAGAGAAGAGGCACACTAAGGTATTTAACTGGCAATTGCCCCTTCCTAAACCTCAGAAGGTTATGAAACTGTTGCTTAACTTCATCATTAGTGCCAAAAAAATGTAAAACTTTTCTCATCATTAATTTTCATGCCAGAGATAGTAGAGAAGTGTAGCAAAATATTGTTGATTGCCGGAATAGATTCCAGATGGCTACCACTGAAAATTAGGAGGTCATCAGCAAAAGATGAATGGAACTTGAAAGATGGGGGCAATCGGGCATCAAAAGCTCTGGACAAATATTCCATACAAAGAACAAATAACAAGGAGGAGATGGGATCTCCTTGTCTTAGCCCTATCCTACCCTTAAAATATCCCTCCAATGATCCATTAATCATAAGGGAGAAAGAGCTGGTACGTAGGCAAGTCATAACCCAACCTAAAAAATTTGAAAGAAAAGCAAACCCCAACAAAACTTCTTCTAATAAATCCCAATAAATAGAATCATAGGCTTTTCGAAGATCAATTTTAAAAGCACAGTCAGCTCTAACATTATCTCTGTGATAATTTCTAAATAGCTTATTAGCAATAAGAACATTATGAACAATACTCCGCCCAGCAACAAAGGCTGACTGATTAGCATGAATTAGTCTAGGCAGAATAGTACTAAGTCTGGCAGACATAATTTTATAGATAATTTTGTAGAGCACAGTGCTACACGAGATAGGACGAAAATCATTGAGTGTCTCAGGTGTAGCATTCTTAGGAATAATGGTGAGAGTAGTAGAGCTAACCTGAGTTAAGAGCTTTCCAGCAAGAAAAAAAAATCTTTGACTGTAGCAGTAATATTAGCTCCAATAATAGGCCAACAGCTTTAGAACAAATGACTAGTATACCCATCCATACCAGGTGCTTTGGTAATATCAATGCTCCATAAGGCAAATTTAACTTCGCTATCACTGACCTCATAACACAAGATTAGTGCATCATCATTGGTAACCAGGGGACCTGCCTGCACAATCTGAATATCAACATGTATACGATTAGAGTCAACAGAGCCCAGCAGGTGTTGATAATATTCAATCATAGCCCTAGCGATGTCTCATTGCTTAGTGATTTGAATCCCATTGTCTAAGGTAAGACATGTGATTCTATTATGAGCCCGTCAAGACTTCACTAGGTTATGAAATTAATGAGAGTTAGAGTCACCAAGCTGAATCCATTTCTCACGAGATTTCTGTTTATGGAATTGTTCCTCTACTATTAACAACCCTCTATACTCACTACGAATGACTCAGTCCTCATATAAAAGATCAGGATCCAAACGAGATAGTTGCAATACAGCTTGAGTGTTATCCAGTAAATCTTTACATTGCTGAACTTTATTCGAAATATCAGCAAAGTGGGACTAGTTCAGCAACATCAACTCTTTTTTTAACAACATAAGCCTTTTCCATACTGAATACATTATACAGGCAGAAACTGGATGATTCAAAATCGATTGGACAATACCAAGGAATTGGGGATGGCTAGTCCACATATCAAAGAAATGAAAATGTTTCAACCCACGATGACAAATAACCCTTAGGTTCATAATTAAAAGAGAATGGTCAGAGATCCCCACAGGTAAGGCATTATAGTTAGAGTTACCAAAGGAATCTAACCAAGGAGAATTAACTAGACACATGTCCAATTTCCTCTAGATGCGAGCATCACCCAACTGGTTATTAGTCCAAGTAAACTGACAGCCCGATTTCCTGAGTTCTTGTAAGTCACAGTATATAAGGCAGTTCAGAAAATCATCACAGAGTAGAGAATCCACAAAGGAATCTCATATCCGCTCACTATCATTGAGAATGGCATTGAAATCACCTTGAATTAATCAAGGATAGGAAGAACCAGCTAAATCATGCAATTCTTGCCATAAAGCAGTCCGATGTGTATGGAGATTTGCTCCATAAACAACAGACCAGAGAAATTGAAGGCCATTCCACTTCACAGAATAATGCATCAGCTGTTCAGAGCATTTGATCAAAGGGATATCTAAAACTGTAGATTTAAACATAATCCATATCCGTCCCAAAGGGGAAAAGCCATAGTTAGACAGTAAAGACCAATCCTTTAAATGTAAATTGTTTCATACCTTGTCTTTATTGGACTCCCTTACACGAGTTTCAACCACATCTATAGCCCACAATTGTTTATCAACAATCAATCTCCGGAGAGCCAATTGCTTCTGAGGGTAATTCAACCCTCTAATGTTCCAGGACGCTAACATTGATAGCGAGCAGGTGGCCACCCCACATGTTTACCACCGAACTCACCATGACTCTGAGAAGCATTCTGTACAGTTGAGTTTAACACTGCAGTTATACCATGTGCCTCAGTAGAGATAGCAACCATAGCCTGATTCTGATTAAATTCAAGACAAGGTACCGCAGACTGTACTGGAGATTTAGGGACAAAAGCCACAGTATCTGTCACACCCTTGCCCTTGTCCACTAGAAGCTTAGTCCTAACAGGTTGCATATTATTCTCAGGAGTCGACTTAACCTGTCATACATGTTTTACTAGCCCCCGATTATTAGGCATTGAGGAGCAGAATGCCCAACCCCCTTACAAACAGAACATAAGACAAGACGCCAATCATATTCAATTGTTTGGACAAACCAAGTGCCTTCATCATCTTCCAACAGTATAGTATCAGGGAACGGCCCATTCACCTCTATTTCAACCAAAAACCTAGCATAACTCAATCTCTCCCATCTAATAGTGCATTGATCCGCAAAAAGAGGCGTCCCGAGCAAGCTACCAATCCGGCTAAGTAAATCCAGGGACTAGAATTCAAGAGGAAGTGCAAGGCAGTTAACCCAAACCGGAACCTTAGTAAAGTTGCACAGATCAAAACACATCCGAGGTTTCCATGCTTGCAAAAGTAAAGGCCGCAATTGAAAAGTATAAGGACCCTTATTAAGAACCTGCAATTTAGCCTCCTCATCTTAGAAATTGAAGAGAAAAATATTTGGAGCAATCAAATGAACTAATAGCAACCCTACAGATTTCCATTTGTGCATCGCGTATTGCTGTAACAAGGTAAAACTAAGAACCATACCATAGACACTACCAACAATCGCATTACACCACTAAGCTTGCTTTGGGATCAGTTCCTGTTTAGCAAAATGAGCAACCCTAATGCCATTACTCAGAGCGGGAGGGACATACCTGAGGGCACCATCGGCATGTCGATCTCTGTTATCCACAAAAAGATCACGTCATTTCCTCCCAGTAGGTAAGCTAGTAGCAACTGCTGGAGGGAGAGGAAAAGTTGTACTCTGAGGATGAGTATAGGTCACAATCCCCTCATATCCAGTCATAACAGTACCAGATCTAGGGTTAGCAGGAACCAACGACCGATCCAAAATCCTAGTAGCAGTCTCCCGCACGCGTGACCCAAACAACGTAATCTCTGGATGCAAAAGAGATTTGCTAGCGGTGTGAACCAGTGAAGGACTCGAAGAACAAGGGCCATCAGAAGGTGGAACCCAATGAAAGTCCTTATGAAGGTGCGGAGAAGGAGGGCGAGACAGAGAAACAGGAGAAGCATCAGCAGAAATCACAAGCTTATGTTTTGATTTAGAGGATTTCTTCGTCGGACGATCCATAGAGGACGGCGTAGGAGCCGATCGAAGGAAACGAAGAAAATCCTAGAAGTTGGAGTTCAGAGGATTTTTTTTAAGGTTGAAATGTAATTGTGATTTACAAAAAAAGCTTAATTAATCTTTCTAATTAATCTACATAAAATATACTGGTTAAACCATAGATGATTTTAACTATAGGAAGTGACATTATTACTGATATCAAAATTGGAAAGTTATCAACATTATTAAAGCCGTACTCACACCTACTATATCGATACCACTAGTACGATTAGTAGATGTTTAAAACTGTGAATATCACTAATACCAGAAAATGGTTGATATGGGTTACGTGTCGATTTGAATTGAAAAAACAGGAAGCTCTTTTTTTTTTAATCTTTCTGTATGAGATTGGACACATCCAACTCACAGGCAGACAGAGGGCAGAGCACCCCATCATCACTTGTCACTCCCTCCTTCAGTCAATCCCTGCTCTCTTCGCCACTTCCCTATGCATTTTCTTTTCTTTTTCTATTTTGGAATAGTGCATTCACTATATCCATCACTGACTCGCTCATTTACTCACTGGCTCTATTCATAGAACCCAGTTGCCCACATTCTTTTCTTTCTAACCCCTTTTTTCTTGGTTTGTTTTGGGATTAATTTGAGGACTTAGGTTGGCTTTTTTTTGCTTGGCATTACTTTTTCAATAGACTATTGTTGCAACATAATTGTCATCATGAAAATGAAATTCAGCTAAATTTCCTTCCATACATTATTATTGCTAAATAATAGTCAAATGCCCTAATTATGCCACAGATAATTGTAGTCCTAGTCTCACTTATTCGTGGCAAGATAATAAACCTCATACAATGGACTTGGGAGATTAGACTTGTTCAAGTTGCTAATTTTTCATACGGTTGGTTCATATATGTCTATTATTGGTGCTGGCCTTTTTCCAGTCAAATCATCATCTTCAATATCATTTGAATGAGCCGTTCCTGTCATGTCACCCGGAAAGCAAAAATATGTTAAAATTACATAAATTAAATAAAAAAGGAATTGGTTATTTTAGTTATGAATGTTACATATGTTTGATCTTTTCGTAGCATTAATTATGTGTGACTTCGTTTCGTCGAACCAGATTTAAGTGGACTGTTACTTGGTAGTATATTGTTCCATGTAAACGAATATATAGGAAACAACTATCAAAAGAATTCAATTTTTTTAAAAAATCTATTAGTGTTTAACATTTTTGGCAATAAAATATAATTTTATATATTGACAAAAAAATCAGTTAATTAGCCACCAGTCCAGTAGTTCAAATGGTAAAAATACCTCCGGTTGATGCTGAGTTTCGGGTTTGAACCATATGTTATGTGGATGCATGCATTAAAAGTCTCCCCGTGTTGCGTTGAAAGTTAGACTAAAAATAAAAATCAGTTAATTAATTAAATTCGCAAACAAGTTTACGCACAAGTTGAACATAAATTTTGATAATAATATATTTGATTTCAATCTATGTGTTTAATAACCACAAACCAATGTAGTTCAATAAAAAAATATATAAATATTGTTTTTTAATCTTTGTATTTAATATCTACATCACTAAAGGATCACAAATTTAATTTTTAAAAGGAACAGATAAAATGACTTATTAAAAAAATATTCATTATTTAATATAACATAGTGATTTGTTAGATACATTCAGAAATGAATTCGACAAATAATTGTGTAAACTAATATAATCTGGTCAGCCTAGTTTGAATATATCAAAACTCAACACCACTCATTAAATAAATGAGTTGAGATAAAAAAAAATTGGTTATTAAGTTAATCAATTTTAAACATGCCAAAAGTTGGGTCTTTTTGGCTCAAAATTTGATCAGGCATTCCATTTTTCAAGTCGAAAATCAAGCTCTTACTTGCATAATGCAAACTAATTAACTAATAGTTTTTCATTTAAGACTAAAAAATTGATGCATGTGATCAAACACACTCATATGCGTTCACAATAGATTATGCATTTGTGCGACAAAAACTGTATAACGACGACGTAATGAGAATATATATTTTGTCGTGATTCTTTATACAGAAATCAGCAAATCACCAACCACATTCTTGAAGCGACATTCTTGTATGGATACGGATATTTTGTTTCCTATAAATTCGTGTTATGATATAACTGGTTCGGTTCTGACCCAAAAAAAACCAATCTGGTTCGGTTCCTTGTAATGAGTACATTATTATACATGTATGCTTACATAGATACCCCTTTTCGTCAGGTTAATCATGTCTGCAACTTAGCCACAAATCTCAATTATCTATTTATTTTAGTCAATCCATAAATCATATATTCAACTTCTTCAGACTGTATCGAGTATCTATTACGTATATAGGTTCAATTAATATAATCGATTGCAATCAAAAGAACATAACACTATACAACAAAGGCATCGCTTTTGGCAGATCTAATCCTAATCAATCAATTTACTAATAAGATATGCGATTTGAAAAATTATAGTGATTTGAGTGACGTAATTTTATTATTTTTATTTAAATGAAAGTTCATCAGATTCCACTAAAAATTGAATATTGACTTCTTTAGTGGATAATGTCAGTACTACCAATTACAAAGTTATTAGTAAAGGTTTTATTTAAACATATCCCAAATGAATGTAAGACAAAAAATACATACAATTATTAATGTTGTTACTACAGTAATTACGACTATTAAGTAATTTACATACTAGTATAATAAACTTCAATGTCAACACTTGGCATGTTTTGCGAGGACAAATTAGATAACGGTTTAGCATCCCAAAATATCTTTGAAGACTTATTTAAGCAAAGAATCCGAACTTAATGACAAGAATCCCATGATGCTAGCGTGTCATTTACTCCTAATTAACAGAACCAGCTAAAAAAATAATAAGATAATTGAAAAAAAAATCGAAAGACCATCAAGTAGTTGATCATCCCTCCAGCTGCTAAGCATATAAGTGAAACATAGCCGAAACAACTGTCATTTGCTTTATTAGGTATAATATTCCACCTTTTTTTTTACTTACTAATGAAAATGGAAATTAAGAAGTTAAGCATTATAGCCGATAAAGAGTTATGATTTCATTCAAAAAAGTTGAACTAAATAAAGAATTATGATTTTAATGGAAAACGATGGATATAGCTAGTCACTTAAACAGGGATAAAACTGTTTTAAGCACTAAGCATTGACTAAAGATGCCGATTGTGGTTCTAATCAAAGCTTAGAGAGTTTGTGTCGTTTTTTATAAAATTTGATTTCTTTAGATAAAGCTGATCAATTAATTAAACTGTTTGATTTGATAGAAATGAAGAAAATTAAGAAAGATAAGTATGTATTTAGAGGATTCTATGTATTTTTCTTACTATTTTTTGTTGTACGTGCGTTGCAGTGGCATATGTGTTTGTATAAGTTTTGCATAATTGTGTCTAATTAATGAATAAATTATTTATTTGAATAAACACAAATGCAATGATTATAAAATATTCGCAAAAAATTATTCCATTTTAATAAATTAGGATGGTTATATTCTGATCTTCCATAAAGGAGCATATAACTCAATGCTAGATTTATAAATAGTATTACTATATATTAATTTTAATTTATTTAGTGTCGAGTGTATTTTAGTATTGTGTGGCGAAAATATTTCTTGTAAACAACATTTTTTGCAAAGGCTGCTCTTGTGTTCCTTAATTTATTAGTTTTTACAATGAACTTTGTCATAAATAATGAAACTCCTCTAAATTAGAACATACACTAAGATATGAAAGTACTTTAAAAATGCTTTTAAATTGAGTGACATAACAAGAAACGAAATAAATTAATATCACAACTACATATATGTTAACAATATATTAGTAAAAGATAAAAGAAAATTATTATTTTATTATTGAATTCATGTTTTATGTTTACATTCATTGAAAAATTATTTCTTATTGCAATAAAATTATCATTTTAATTTTTGTACAGGCACATAAAATAATATTAGCAAATCCAAATTGAAAAAATTAATACTGCTTAAATTTTAAATATCCTTCATAAGGGTATTGTGTATCCATATCCATCCTCACTAAAAAAAAAAAGACATACCCATGATTGTAAGCCAAAAAAAAATTCTGCAAATAAATTTAGGTAGATATATAATAAATATAAAAAAATATAAATGAAACTGAAAATTAATGTGTTAAATAAAATTCTATATCACACCAACGTGATAATTTGGTATTAAAAAATCCTAAAGAAATTGGAAAACTTTGAAATCAAACTCAACCA
>CAODLS010717955.1:0-10189 GCA_948243855.1 Flueggea neowawraea
GTGTTAGTTTTGTGCCCTAGTCTAATCGTCGATGTACATTGTCATTACATTTATTATTTAATAAAGAGACATTTTATTCCACATCTATGAAATATTATATTGTTTATGACAATAAAACTTCCATGAATAGTTTATTCTTCCCTATTTCGTCAAGTATGTGACTTTATAGTAAAACCATAAGGTAAAAGAAATATTATTCTAAAAGTCCCTAATCGATTGTTATCATGGGAATGATAACAAACCAAAGTTAGTATGTTGCTAAGAGGATGATCATGTTTTACTTATTACGAATATGGGATATCACTTGGAACTTCGATACATGTTAAGGAACATGTATCAGACTGACCCGCTATGAAAGAACTTCATGGATCAATGTCACAAGTAACTTTCATACAGTGTTGATGTTTGAGTCATCTGACTGAAACTCACTATCGACTCCTACATGAGGAATCACATATTTTGACTTAGTCAAACGTTATCCGTAACAGGGTAACAATAAAGGCTATGATTGGATATGTCATGAATCTTGTAGATGAGTGATAGTGAGAGTGATAGATTTGTTCCTCTTATGAAGAGTGATATCATTAGGCCACTTGATGAGTATGATTGATGGAATGTAAGTATACTCGAGTTAATTGATAAAGGGGTTTATCAATATCATTTGTTATATCAATCTACTTGAGATAAAGAAATATGCTAAGGAATAGAAGGTTGACATATGACCATGCATTATGCTTAGATGAGATATCGTGAGACAAAATGACTAAATATCAGATTGTGAAAGGTAAACTCAGATCACCGACATCCGCTCGATTTTGGGTTGTCATAATGTATTACTAGATACCGCTTATGGACTTTGGGCCCAAAGGTTTGGGACAATTCTCATTGCCAATTTCGAATGGGCCTATTAGGTCACATACAAGAATGAATTGAATTGATTATAAACGTTCTCTCTTTGTGGTGATTGAATTATTAAGATGATTAATTTGATTAATCAATAATAATTCAGGGTTTTATGATTTATGTGTTAAATAAGATTTAATACATAGTCTATTAATGTAATGAGCTTTTAATATGAATCACCAATTATCATGGTTATAATTATTTAATTATGTGTGACATAATTCGGCCCATATGAGTGATTTATTTTATGATAATGTATCATATAATTAAAAGCCCAATAACATTAAATAAACCCATGTGACTTTTGGCCAAACCTAATCTAATTAGGAGCATTGAAAATAAGTCACAATAATCCTAAAAAGGGAGGGAGAAATTCGGCTAGCTCTTCCTATTTTTTAGGAATCACTTTCCTTTTGTGACAAGGAGAATTTCGGCACATGCACTAACTAATTAGGAGTCCATGACTAATTAGGAGCTTTATTCTTGTGTGACAAGAAAAATAAAACCCTAATTTGTATGTGACAAAACTAATTAGGAAGTGATTATTCTTGTGGGACAGGAAAGGCAAACCTAATGAGATTAGATAAGCAAATTTGGCACCCTATTGCTTGAATAGGATGAGGGCCGAATTTTTGCAAGGATAAGAAGGGAATTTTAGATTCTTTTATGCACTTATTTAGGTCTTCTCATATGTCTATATATAGGTTGCACTCCTTCCCATTCTTTTCAAGGCAAAGCAGAATTAGTGACTGTCACTTTCAAAGAGAGAAAATTATTTTGTGAGTTTTAGAATAGTAATTCTAAAAGAAGTGCTAGTACACTCCACCGATCCAAGGTAAGTTAGTTCGTGTGGATACCTCTAGACACGTTTGCGCAAAGGCAATGTGATTCCAAAAGGGTGATTCAAATTTTGGATACTAAAAGCTACACCAACAATTCATTCGTTCATACAATCGAGCTTTGGTTTTTGAAGGTAAAATCTTAACACTAATCGTTTATATTGATGTACATGGATCCTTGGTGAAATTCTAGGATAAAAAATTTTGTTATTTTTGCGTTATCCGCTATATAAATGTCATATTTAGTTACGAATTCCAATACTCTGAACCTCAGATAAACCATTTATAAATATCACATGCAGATATAAAAGCATATATGTATACACACTATATGCAGAATAGTAGTTCTAAAATTCATTTTGAAATCCTTTGCAAACAAAATAGACAACATATAGTCACACAGATTAAATAACCAATTGAATTGAATAAAAACAATATTTAGTTTCCAAAATATGAAATACCTATAATATTTATCTTTCAAAATATTTACTGAAAATCATATTTATTTTTCCAAAATATTTTTAGAGATTAATATTAAAACCCTAACAGAAGAGAATTTGATAGGTGGGTTCATCCGAACTCGATAATAGCCAGTTAGGTATGAATTGGCCACTTAGGCACTAGAGTATAGCCACTTAGGCAAAAATAGCCGCATAGGCAATTGAATAAGAATTAGTATACCAAAGGCTATGCTACCCATAGTTGGGTATCCCAAATCATAATATTTTGTCGAAAACAAATTGAAATACATATTTCAAATATCCAAACAGGTAGTATGCATAACAGACAGATTATTAACCAAAATATATCAAATGTTCAGAAAAAACATTTATTTACAAAAAATGTTTCAAAGTGTTGTACGAAGTATTTATCTCGAAAATTACACTCAAATTCAGACAGGATATTTATTACAAAATACATTTAATTTCAGAAACAGAATACTTAGTGCAGAGAATATCTTAAAACCCAAAATGGAGTGTTTATTACCGAAATTATAATAAATATCAAAACATAACATTTATTTAAGAAACCATCATAATTCCTAGAGAAATTTGAGTTTCTACAACAAAGATTTTCACGTAAGTCGGATTTTAGGATTTCATATCCTTCATTACTCCAGATTACATGCAAAAGTCTAGACATATCAAAAACATATAATTTCAGAAGACATAGCCTATGTGTCTAAAGCTGTCATCGCACTTACTTGAACACTGAGCTAATAGTCCAACTGTGATTCACCGGTGTATGGCTAGTCGCCTTTGAAATAGAACAGAGATGAATACATAATTAATATAACATGCATCAGACGCGATAACTGTGGCAATACAGAATATGCATGCTATGCGGATGTTCATCCCAACCCATGACGAATGAAAATCCTAATGTGAATGAATATTCAACACTTTTGTCCAAATCATACGTCGATGTAAAATTATAATTTAGTCCCTAAAGTTTAGAAATTTACAATTCAATCCCCAAGATATTCCAAATTTATAATTTAGTCCTTAACTCTCCAAAGTTTCTAATTAATCCTCAAATATTTCAAAATATCAAATTAGTCTCCAAATTCTTCAAAATCTCAAGTTTGTCCCCAAAATGTAAAATATCCACTTTAGTCCTCTTGGTATAAAATAACCCAAATAGTCCCTAATTCCGATTCAACTGATAGAAATCGAATTAAACACCCATATTGATCCTATTCAACCACATGAACTCAAATATATAATTGGTTTCTCGAAAACAACTCAAAATCTCCAAATATTTAGCAAAATCTCAACCTAACCCTAACACATTCAATGACTCATCATATCACATGATTCCAAGGTAGATTTATGTTTATCTAACCTCAAAAAATAATAATATAATAATCTACAACATCCATTTCAACATAATCACTCAAAATCCCAAAACCCCAAGCAATTTGGTCTAAATGAAATTTAGAATTTAAATGCATGAAATGAATGAAAATGAGTGATTGGAACTAAAATCTTACCTCTAGAGATGACTAGGAATGTTATGGAAGCGTTGAGATAGAGAGAGGATCGATCTGGGAGTAAGAGAGAGTGAAAAATGGCAGAGACAGACGAAGAAGTTGGGTTTTGTGTGTTTTAAACATCCACAGATTGAAACGATGTGTTTCAGCATTTTCAAAGGCTCACATACGTGAAACTAAAGTTAAAATATTTCAAGGGGCACTCATGTATTTTACCGGGGTAAAAAATGTGTTCAAAAGCTTCATATCTGAAATATCACGACCTAACATATGTAACAAATATTCTCACATATGTAAATCATCAAATTTCAAGCGTCACGTACGTAAGGTAATTTTTCCAGCTAAAATACACTGGTTTGATGTGTAATGTATGTCAGCTGCTGCCAAACTTGCATATTTGACCTCCTTTGCTCGCATGCAAGTACTAAATCATTCTTGGGGCTTCCTAACACCAAATATTACAATAATACCATCAATTGAACATCTTCAAACACCAAATCAACATTTCAAATACCAAAGATTCGAATCAAAATTGAACGGATCATATCAACATTGACTGGAAGGTTATAGGGAATCTTATCGGAAGCAACAGGGTACTACACCATCTCTCTCGTACTTTAACATAAGACTTGCATAAATGAACATTGTTAACGTATGTGAACATTTACATTGCAAATGTTAAGCACCTATAGTGGCTTGTTTCACAATTTTGAGCTTTTCAACATGTTTCTCTTCAAGTCAAACCTTTTGTCCATCATCAAAACATAGAAGGAACTTAATGTTGATCACCTAGATCCAAAAATCTCTCTCTTTTTTATGATGACAAAACTTTCAAGAATTGAATAGTTGCATCAAAGGCAACAACATTGATCGAGGATTCCATCTTTTTCATTTGGTTAATATCACACAAGAGTGAATGCCAAAAAAAATTTAAATTTTCTAACCCTTTTAAATAAACATATTCTACACTCTCACCCTTTTTGTAGTCATCGGAAAGATTAAACAATGATAAACATTTTTACTCCCCCTTTCAAAAACAATTTGTGCATAAAAAAAAATAGTATTCCCCCTTGATTCAAACTCATGCACATATTTAAATCAACACATTCAAAAATCATGCAAATAAAAACATCAAACTAGAAATAAAAATCCATGAAATATAAAATAAAGGGATTTTAGGAATACCTAATATGCCGAAAGGCAAACATTAGCCGATGGATCACCATCATCACTTGAAGAGGAACTATAACCTTTTATTTTCTTTTTCTCCTTCAATCTCTCTATCTCTTTTTATTAATTCTTTTCTTTCAACAACTTTTCATAGGCTGTTATCCTTTGGTGTAGTATTTCTCCTCTTCATCCTCCTTTTCATCCAAGCTTGGATTCTACTTCACTCCCCTCTTGTTGAAAATGAGTGGAAGCATTTAATGCTTTGCCTTGCTTGGGTCTTCTGCTTCTTGATTTTAGCACACTCTAATAATTAATGAGTGGACCAACTAAAGCATTAAATTGTAATGAGTTAAAATCCTTAGACTCCATGATGATAGTGATCGTTGCATTTCATTCTTGAGGCAAAGACCTCAAAATCTTCTTTACCTTCTCGTTACTAGAGATTGGTCTTCCAAAAGAGGCAAGACCATTGGTGATTTTGGCAAAGTGGTCAAGCATGCTTGGAATGCTTTCATCATCCTTCATGGTGAATAAAAAATAGTCATGTTGAAGCATATTAATCTTAGATTCTTTGACTTGAGTTGTTCCTTCATGAGTAACTTAAAGCATTTCCCATATCTCATTGGCATGCTCACAAGAAGGAATTCGATTGTACTCTTCTTGACTTAAAGCACAATACAATAGTTGAGTAGCCTTGGAGTTTATACTAAGAGACTTCCAATCTTCATCTTTGAAGTCTTTATACTCCTTAGGTGCACCATCTTCATTCTTGGGAATTTTAGGACCAAGAACAATCACTTTCCAAAGCTCTATATTGTAAGCTTGAATGAAAATAGACATTTTCTTTTTCCATGAATTAAAATTTGAGTCATCAAAGTAAGGAGGAATGTTAGGAGAAGAACTGCGAACACATGGATTAGGAGGACCGAAATCCATTTCTTTAATGTGGATCCTTACTCCAAACATGTTAAGCCTTCTTGTATGGGGACCCTATCTTATACAACTTTTTGGAGAATTTTCAGCCTATGCTTTGGTTACATTTGGATAACAAATGCGACTTGAAATAAAAGAGAGAAATTAACACCAAGAATTTAGACTGGTTCGGCCAACCTTGCCTACGTCTATTACCTAAGTCTCGCCACTTACAATTTCCATTATAAAGGTGATTGATTTTAGCGCAAACCAACAAAACCAATACAATGAGGTTAATTCATGGCTCAACACATCTAAGGCCCTCGCAATGTTGTTTTCCTTAGGTTCACAAATGTTGCTTTCTATAGGCTTATAACAAACTTTCCTCACACTCTCAAAGTGTATACAATGTCTTTACAAACAATGAAGCTCTATGCTAGAATTGAATGTATGAGTTTGATGCTTAAACTTTGATCTATAGCTTGATTTGGTGTTTTTTCTTGGTTGGAATTTATAGGAGTTTTGGCACAATGAATTCTGATGTTGTTCCACACGTTTTTGACATTCTCTTGATGTATTTATAGCTATTCCATGCAATATAACTGTTGCTTTGAATAATATAACCGTTGGAATTCATTTAATGTTTTTGCAGCTTTATGTGCCATGCCTCACATACGTTACACTTCATCTTACATATGCTACCTGCGTTTTTCCTAATTTACGTACGTTGCTCTACATCTCACCTATGTTGATCATGTGTTCTTCATACTTAACGTAAGTTATTTGTATGTTACTTACGTTATTTGCTTTCTTACGTACGTTAGCCTACTCTTACATATGTTATTGTGCCTCAGTGCATTCCAGTAGCTTTTGTCCACCATCAGACCATCTCTCACGTACTTTAACATAAGACTTGCGTACGTGAACCATTGTTAGCGTACGTGA
Source organism: Flueggea neowawraea (assembly GCA_948243855.1). Classification (NCBI taxonomy): domain Eukaryota; kingdom Viridiplantae; phylum Streptophyta; class Magnoliopsida; order Malpighiales; family Phyllanthaceae; genus Flueggea; species Flueggea neowawraea. The sequence goes on from CAODLS010717955.1 coordinate 6,763, forward strand.
ACCATTGTTAACGTACATGAACATTTACATTGCGTGCGTTAAGTACCTGCAATGGCTTGTTTCACAATTCCAAGTTTTCCAACGTATTTTTTTCCAAGTCAAACGTTTTGCTTATCATCAAAATATTTTGTTCATCATCAAAATATAGAATGAACTTAATGTTAATTACTCATAATTCAACCGGTTTATATATATATTTTTTGCTATGTTTTCACTTATATATTTCAATTAATCATCTAGGTAGTGACATTGATGCACGTGTAGGAACCGATTAGATATTATAGGTTAGGAATCATATTATTTTGTATGTTTATCTAGAATACTTTCAAATATTTATTTTATGCATTTTGGATGTTTCGAATAGTTTGGATAGATTAGATTTCTCGACAATAATGAAAAGTGATTTTTGGTTACTCGCAACAAAGTTGACTCTGTAGCGCGTGGCATCAAAAATCAGTTTGTCGTCACGCTCGAGAATTTCTGGCATTTCTCACTAGCGGCTACTGTTTTGTCACCCAGCTCAAGGCCCTGAACGCCGAGACACCTCTATTTGTAGCCCTTTGCATCCAGTCAGAAAATATCTTTATTGCCTACAAATTTCATTTGTTGCCATGCACCTTTTTTCATGTAGTGTCTGCGTGGGAAAAAATATTTAATAATTGATCGCATTCTATTTGCACTAGTTGCAAGCATAATGAATTAATAATTGATAATGTGAGATTTATAATTAACAAATCCCAGATCATATTCCCCAATCGGGAACTGTTTATGGTGTGACCCAGATAACTAATGACTTAATTATTCACATCAGTTGTAAGGCACGGGTTCTGACATTTTTTTAAATAATATAATTTGGTCATTGAATCGTTTTGATCAAACGGTCATATTTATTTTAACGGTAATATTACCGTTGGAGTACCGTTGGCGCTGAAAAATTATCTTTTTGGTCTATAATAGCTAATTTTACCCATTTTTCTATAAATACCCCCTAAATACATTTTTTTCTATCATTTTTTTACTTCAAACACTTATTTCTCTCCCCCAAACTCTCTCTACTCTTAAAATTTCTCTCAATACTCTCCAATTATTCTCACACCAAATTTTTTTCCCAAAATTATGGATCACAACAATAAAAATACTCAATCCTCCCAACAAACTAACCTATCAAATTTTGTCAACTACCGTTATTCTCAAAATAATCCATCAAATTTTCTCTCTTTTACAAACTATCAATTCAATCATAACGCTTTATTTTCTCCATTTCCATATCAACTCGCACATTCCAATTTTGGTAATTTCCAAAATTTTACGTACAATCATTTTTCACAAAATAATCTTTGCATCCCCTTGTTGGATAGATGTTCGATGACGGGTTCCCAAGGAGATTCTCCTACTCCTGAAATGAACCCCCGAGCCCACGATTGGTCTAAGTAATCTCGACCCCGACGTCGGTGCCAAATACAAAAAGTGGATCCCTCCACACGACGTCAAGTTGGCTAAGTGTTGGATCACTATTTCCGAAGACCACATAATGTCCAACGACCAAAATGCCAACTCATTTTGGAAGCGGGTGGTTGCACGCTTCAACCATGGGATGGAGGCAAGAGAGCAACGTTATGGGAATGCCATTAAAAATAGGTGGCACACACTCAACAAAATTATCACCTTGTTTAACGGCATCTACAACAACGTTGCTTTGACTTATCATAGCGGTTGGAGCGAGCACGCACTGTCTACTTAGTTGAGGCGAAAACCTATTTTTTCCACGATGACGTTTGAAAACTTTTACGTGATCATCTGAAATGGAGGGAAGCATTGCCCATGGACCCCGAGGTTGGTCCAAAAAGAACCAAAGTGAACGCCCAAGGCGCCAACACTATCTCCAGCTCCTTCGATCTCAACGCCTCCAATCCTAGCGTCGAAGGAGAGCCAACCCAAAGGCTCGCCCAATGGGCCGAGATAAGGCCAAAGGGGAAGAGTCAATAACCAAGCAAAAGGTGAAATGCAAAGTGCATGGGAAAGGAAAGTCGACATCAAGCGACGTCTCCGAAGTTGTGTCCATTTTGGACGACATGTTGTTTGAGAAAGAATTAAATCGCAAAGCTTTCGAAACGGCAGAAGCTAATAGAAAGAAAAAGAATAATGGCTCAACATCGAACAAGAAAAAAATGGAGTATCTCAAAGATCAACAGCTTAAGGAAGAAATAGCGATACCCGACAAAGATACGTCGAATATGACTCCCGCGAAACGTTAAGCAGACGTCCCGCAAAAAGACTTCAGGGGGCTACGAGTAGCCTTAGGGAGAGAGAATCTTTTACAGCTTTTTGACTGTTTCCAAAAATTAGAGAAGTGGGAAAAGCTCTCACCTCTCTCCTAAACTAAATGTGGCCGCTCTTTGTTGGACCAAGGGTGGTCAACATTGAGTATTCTCCAAAGTTTTGATGCTGAACAAACTGCAGAATTTGATCTGAAGCAAGATTCACGTACGTCAATACAAAGTCACGTACGTGTGTTAATGTCACGTACGTCAGTGAAGCCTCAAGTACGTGAGTTATGCCGCTAGATGAAACAGAAGCTACTGAAACTGAAACGAAGTGAACACACGTATGCGATAAAAGATTCACGTACGTTAGAAAGTTACACGTACGTGAAAAGTGTCTAAAGTACGTAAGTTCTACCGTGAGCTGAAACAGAAGCTACTGGAAGTTAAAAGAAGTGATCACATGTACGTCAGAAAATATTCACGTACGTTAAACAACAACACGTACGTGAGAGGTATCCAAAGTACGTGAAGTTTAATCAGAATTAAAGCGGGAAAATTGAAGTCTTGAATCAACTGAAGGCATGAAGCCACACGTACATGTGACATTATAAGTCACGTACGTCAGACATACAAAACAAGATGAAGATTGCAGCTCAGAGGATGTTTGTTTAAATTTCACGTGGATCGAGACAAACAGACGAAGCAACGGTCAAGTGTTGATCGTTCATGTACGCAAGCTTAAGAATTCACGTACGTCATATTAAACCAAAGTACGTGAGATTATAATTCAAGTACGTGAGATGCTCCGGACTGAAAATAGAAGCTACTGGATGGTTCAAACATAGAAGTCACATACGTCAAATATTATTAATGTACGTGAACTGGGGATTGGCTATGATCAATGTAAGTGTATATACTTATCACGTACGCGTGATGAATATCAAGTCAGGTAACGTACATAAGATTTATGTCACATATGTGAGAAGACTCTGACAGTGTATTAAATGCGCATCATTTAATACCTCAACGTCTACATTATATCCCACAACGGTCTGAAATCAAGAGAAGAGTATAAATACATGCTTGGGAGGCCAAAAACAGACAACAAAACATCTGAGCATTGAATTCTAACAACTACCAAGCATCAAAGCATTGAATTTCTC
>CAODLS010717957.1:0-26628 GCA_948243855.1 Flueggea neowawraea
GCATTCCTAGGATTAGTATTCACAACAAAATTGTTAACAAACCCAAACCCATTTCCCAAAAACCCGTTATTGTTGGCTAGTGAAGGAGGCACAAACTCTTCAGCCATAGGATTCAACTTAGACAACATGTCAACCAAATCACTCATATCAGAGTCGCCCCTTTGAACCTGAGAGTTCCCAAACCCATTTTGCATCGTGATTCCATTAGTACTCAAAGTGTTTCCATTAGTAGCCCTATCTTGCTGCTCGTACTTCCTATTAACACTCTGATCATCGTTTTGGCTCTGAAAAAAGCTTCCTTCTTTGGTGCCAACAAGAGATTCCATCCTGGGTTTTGATTTTTCAAGATCGTTTGAGTCCGATGTCACTACTGTTTGAGCTGAAGCGGTGTTTTTGGGCCCAGCATTCTCAGCAACAGCCATGATCACACTCTAAGCTCTTTGCTTTCTTTGAATTAAGAAATCACCTTCTCCAGATTTCTCTGACAATTTCTGGCATACAAATTTTCCCACTTTTTGATCAAAGTCTTGACCTTTATTAAAGAAATGAAAAAAAAATTGTGAAATAAACCCAGATCAAAAAATTCATAGAAAGAACAAACTAGTTTAAAAAAAACAAGGAAAGCAGAGCAACATACCTGCTTTTTGTTTATCTAAATGGATTCCATTTGACACCAGTCTAGAGAGAGCAGAGAGAAAAACAAAACCCAGCTGTGAGCTGAGGATGGCCCTTTTTTTCTTCTCTTTTGGAATAGAGGAAGGGAGGGAGAGAGAGAGAGAAAATAAAATCTGTTGAGAGAGAGAGAGAGAGAGAGAGAAGGGTGTGTCAAAACAAGAGAGCAACTTTTATTTGCAAAGATCGTTTTTGTTTTTGTTTTGGTTTTGATTTATGATATATTTATTTCATTTAAGTGATGATTCTGTGTAAATAGATAGATAAAGCAGAGCTGAGAGAGAGCGGGTTGTTTGTCGGGATCGTCTGTTTGTGAAACACTCTCTGCCCTTCCGTTCCTTGTTCACTAACCTCCCAAATTGGGTGAACTGAAGGATATGGCACATAGGACTAATAGATTGGTACATTCATTGATCCTTCAAGCGCTAAGAAATTGTCATTTCCCATCCCCACCTAAAATGTATTCCACTTGGGCTACACTCGTATTAGTGCTCGAATTGATAAGAATTTGTTGCATGTCAGCCTTTGGGACAAATAAGTCGAGTTTGAACTTAGATTTATTTTTTTAACGGTAAATTCTAACATTTTCATCTACCACTGAAATATCGAAAATAAGCTCAAATATTAAAATTTTAGAAATTATTGATATTTTATATTCAATATCTTTAGATTTTAATTATTTAATATTTTATGCAAACAAAATTTACGTAACTACTAATTTTTTTACTCTAATACATTAATTATCTAAATAAAATTTATTGTTAAATTCATAAACAAACTGATAACTGAATTTGTGAATTATTTATTTAGACTCATGAATTTGATTTAAACATATGAAAACTCGATTTGCTAATCTCATCAAGTAAATAAGTCAAATCATACAATTTTAAGCTTATTTATTAAACAAGTTAAGATTAAAGATGTCAATATTCGGTTCAATTGTAGTTTTGTCTTTAACTATTTATCTACTAATTTTTTTAACTACTGCTCTGCTCAAATCAGATGTGGTATATTTTTATTTGACGTGACTATACAAACTTTAAACTTAAAGATATCTTATCTATTAACTTTATTCTATTACTTATACTAACAAATAATACATTTAGTTTTTTAAGGCATGCACATCAATAACTGATTTGATATGTCATTTCATGCCTCATTGTCTTGACAACTTTTTTCTTCAATATTTTTTTAATCATTTCTCATTATCAAAAAAACACATCACACACCCTGATTCAAAAACATCCTCTTTCATAGCTCTCTCTTCCACAACTCTTACCCCCTACCAGTATGAGGGCAAAGATTAATATTAATATTTAGATGGGAGATTAAAAAATATATACTTTAATTTTGGGCACAAAACCAATTTTCATTAGTTAAGGGGGCAATTGATATATTGAGTTATGTGTTACCATTACATTCACATTGTGCAAATTCAGAATTTGTTGTTATAAGCTAAATGACCATGAACTAGGCTTCCTTAAGTTGATTCTTTCTAAGTTGCTTCTTTCTTTGCATATTGTAGCATTCTTGAATTTTGATAGATTTTACAAAGACTCATTCACTATTGTTTTTCCTCTGACTTCAAATTTTTATTTTCTTACCCATTAATTATTCTCGCATGATGAATTTTTTTAGAGTATTTTTTACCTTCTGTAACCAATGAGATGTCAAAGGTTCAACTAAAGATTTACAGAAGGTTGTAAGTGTAAATGGGTTATTTATGTGTATAAACACAAATTCATCATTTAGTAAAATATTTATTCCTTCGTTATATCTTTTAACAAAAATAATATTTAATTTTTGCCAAAAAGATTTGATTAGTGATAAATATATACTTATTATTGGCCTAATTTTTTATTTAGAACATATTTAAATACTCTCAAATATATGAGTACCACTATAGTTTCAATGTTTAATTAATAAATAATACCAACACCTCAAATTTCTACTCATACAGAAAAAATGTTAATTTGATATTTATATATTAAATATTTATGGGTATATGAAATAAAAAATATAGAAAAAAAAAGTAATATAAGAATAAGATTAGCTTATACAAATATAAAATGAGGAAATAAAAGATATGTTAGAAAAAGTGGGCCCTTTGTTAATAGGTCCTAAGTTGATTTGGTTGATATATGATTATCTTGTGCATGGGTTCAATTCAATTAGATACTTTAATTCTAATTAAATAAGGGCTAGTTGGGATTCTTATGTGTGTAGAAAGCTAACAAGGTTATCTTTGCAAATAGATAGATAACCTAACCCTAGGAGAGTTGATGACTACATATAAGGCATCACATTTCTGCAAAAATAGAGACAACACCGCCGATACAAAAAACAGTGAGAAGGAGGTGTTAGCCTTCATAAAGATAAAAAGAAGAGAGTGTTCTTCTTCCTCCCAAGTTATTCCTGTATTAGTATAGATCTTCACGTGACATCTAGATTAAGAGTTAATTTACATTTTTGTCACTAACAATGATTATTGGGTGCTTGCAAGACTAGCATACAACTATTTTCTAATCCTGTGATTCTTTCATTGCATTCATGGAAGTTAATTCTTAGAACCATTATATTTGATTTGTTCAATATATATTGTTTGTGAGATACCTTCAAGATCGAAAGGGAAAAAGGAAACAATAACTAAATTAGTTACACCGACCTTTTCATGTTGGTTTTCATTTTGAATGAAACAATAAAAATGGCACGGTTTTCATTCAATTAGCAAACATGAAGTAAGCATGAAATTAACATTTTGGATAAATAAGCCCAACAAACTCTTCTTTTTTTAAAACTAATAAGCATATTTTTATATTGTATTCTAAATAGATAAATTCAATTGAATGTTCAATTTTTTTTATTAATTTAGCTCCACCTAAGTAGAATTTTTAAAATATTGGCATATATTTAATAGACGAAAAATTAAATGGAAGGGCAGAGATAGGATATATTTTTCATTAAAGGCATGTTTAAGTATTTTTTTAAGAAAAAAAATCCAACTGTTAGTGTATTATTTTTCGTTTTTGCTTCATTTTGTTACTTTCTTTGAGAAATTTAGTCGTTAATGATGCATTGACACATTTTACTCATGCATGGATGACTTATGATCAATTATTTTGCTCTAACAGACAAAAATTATGCAATTAAGTTTGACGGAAAAAGGTCGAGAATTAGATGATATTATGAGAAATATCACAACTATAAGCAAGCAACTAAATAGCTTTCAAAATTCCTAAATCTATTCTTTAAATTCTTTATGATTTCATATTCTCAAGTTTCACAGTGTGACTTTAAAGTTTCCTTCTACTTACATGTACAAATTGTTACTAAACATTTCCTACATAGCCTCTAACACATTATGGAACTTTTTTTTATATTTGTGCTACATGTTTTTATTTGTTAAAATTTAGTTTTTATTTTACACAAACTATTAACTAAAGGCTATTACTTCAAACTTGCCATATTACTCTTCATACATGATGGAGTATTTTTTGGTCACCTTGATTGAGTTGAGAGAGTAGAGAAGAAATAACACAAAGATTTAGAGTGGTTTGACTAATCGAACCTATGTCCACTACACAAGTTCTAACAAAACCAATACAATAAGGTTAATTTCCAACTCACACCTCTAAAGCCTCATTCACAAGATTGATTTTTGCTCACAGGCCTAACTCAAGGTTGATTACTATAGGCTCACACCTCTAAAGCATTTATAATATTATTTCCAAGGCTAAGAACAAATTTTTTCCACTCTTAAAGTGTTTACAAATCATTCATAATGATGGTGGAACCTTTAAGATAAGAGATGAAGAACAAACCACCCACATTATACTAATTTTGACCTCTTTTGGGAGCTTTCAAAGATCGTGAATGTAAGCCTGATAAACCAAAGAGTAAGCCTCTTAATTCTAAAGTTAGGAGTCCCTTTTATAGAGTAAGCCTCTTAATTCTAAAGTTTGGAATCCCTTTTATAAAGCCATGAAGGAGTTTGAAGTTGTTCTAACCTTTGGAGTAAAATAAGAACCCGTTGGAAATCAATCATGAGTTTTTTTGATGTTGACAGCCTTCATTAGTCAACTACCAAATTCATTAGTCAACTATTAGCCTCAATTTCACTTCTGCACGTTTGGATAGTCGACTACCAAAGTCAAGTGACTGTTAAACGGCTGCTATTTTTGAAAGATATGACTTATTAAACGCGTAAAAGACTTGTTGAGTCATTTTTGGGCTAATCATGATTTGGTTAGTGGACTACCCAAACCTATTAGTCGACTACTAAGAGATTTTGTTCCATTAGTTGAGTCGTGGTGCTACTAGTCAACTTCCAGCCTTTCTTGTTGAATCTGTTTGTCCATTAGTTGACTACTCTTGTTAATTAATTACCAACATCTTGGATCATCTTCAATTTATTTCTTCATGCACCAGTGGACTTCTAATGTTTGTAGATCTACTCTTAAACTTGAAAACATGATTTTCTTAATTTTTCTTGGTCTTCATTGATTTTGAATTTATTTTGTTTTTTAAAGACAATCTTATTAAGTTTTATACATTAATCAAAACATAGAGAGAATCAAATGTGAATCACCATTTGCTTCAACAATACAAAGCGAAAGGTGGCATTCTTCAAAGAACAGTAAATTATGGTGTTTGAACCTTTTTTCCATATGTGTTTGTCTTGAAAAGGATGTGTTGATTATGTCCTTTTTCGTAATTTGTCTGAATAATGATCATGTATATTGTTTTCTACTTTGTAGAGGCTCATATCAGAGTTGAAATAGGAATTGGGCTTTGTGGTTTAGATGAAACGATGACATATATGGTTGGCAGTGGTTTGAAAGCAAAATAGTGAAAAATATTGTGGACCTTTTTGTCTTGTGGATTTGTGTTTGGAAGCAGTTGTTGATTGTGTCTTTTTTTTTGTAATTGCCCTAAATGATGATGAATGCATTGTTTTGAATTTTGTGGAGGCTTATATAGGAATTAGGCTTTATAGGTTAAGTAAAATGGCACCATATATGGTTGGAAGGGGTTTTAATATATTTGTCGAGCTATTGTTGTAATTGCCTATTGTGGAAATGGGCTTCGTCAAAAAAAGGTTTGTATGTTTTGATAGGGTTAACATTGGAAATGCCCATTGTGGATTTAAGAAAACAGCATACCACATCATTGGAAAACTGTTTGGATTTTAAGTTCATGTTATTATAATGCAATATTTCGTCAATGGACATATTTATTTATATTTGATCTTAAATTGGATAATATTAGTCATTTTATAACTTGGAATTTTGGGTGTTATATTACATGACCATAATATATTATAGATAATCTATCAAGCCTATTAAGATTTTACCAAAATGCAGTCTAAGACCCAAAATCAAGGCCAAGTAGGTGGATACATTTTCTAGAAGAACACATTTAATGCATGTGTTAAAAAAAAAGATATGGAGTAGATATGAGGATGTGACATCAATTTAATTTTGGATCGTATCTCATCTTCTCTCTCACTTTATCAAGTGTCATCCCACTCCTCTATAAATAGGAATCCTAGAGGAACTCAAAAGGTACGTTTTACTATTTACACATAGATCAAAATTTTGTCATTTTGCTGACTTAAGTATCATCAAAGTTTTTGTTGGAGAAAACTCACGCTCTTTGTTGTTTTGCAGGAGATCAAGATTCTTGTTGAAGGTTTTTCGTTTGTTGAAATCGTGGCAATTTACCAAAGCAACAACAACTGACATTGTCTATGGGAAATGATTAAGAAGACATCAACACTTTTGCATAGTCAAGTTTCAATTGTTGCCTTAAGAAGATTTCAACGTTGTTTGCCCTCCCTTCAAGAAGATGGTGGTGACAACATGATCTCAAATGGGTGGCAATCTTTGAAGGGGAGATGCTCAATGACAAGCCAAGGTCTCAATAAGAGTTGAAGTTTCAGGAACTATTGTGCCGATGGCCCCCCTTAGTAACTCCCAAGAGCTTTGTAAGCATAATGAGGAAAATTGTCGCAAGCTCCGAGAGTTGATAGATTTTGTTCAAAAGGTGTTCCAAGTTGCTTTTCCTATCCTCCAAGCCGGTGCTGGAAGCGAAAAACCAATTGAGCAACAAGAATTACTTATGGGGAGAGAGTTTCAAAATCCACTTCCCAAATTCTAAAACACATGAGGTGCAGTTTCCACAAGAGAAATGTGAAGCCCCTGTAAAGGGAAAGGAAGTAAGGAAGCAAAAATTTCAAGAGGTGATTGAGCACCTTCACAAGGGAACCCCAAAGGTTGTAGGGAATGTAAATGAAGAGCCAAAGCTGAACATAGGAAAATCAACTGATGTAAATAGGTAGTTGAACAAGTCCTGCAACAAAAGAAGCCGCTCTCACCAGAGGATGAACAACAAGGCACAAAATTTTCATTCACTACGGAGATCTTTGATAAGCCTCTTTCCCCAAAGTTTAAAATGCTACAACTTCCTAACTTCACAGGGAAGGAAGATCCTTATAAACATATGTAGATCTACGAGGCAATCATGCTTTTTCATGGGTAGGACTACGCTATAATGTATAAAGCCTTCCCAATCACATTGAAAGATGCAACTAGAATTTGGTTTAATAAGCTAAAGGAAGCGCCAATTTCTTCATTTAAACAACTCCGAAAGGCATTTTTCAGTTTCTTTATCATCAATAGTAGAAGGCAGAAGGATGCCATGCTTTTTTTGAGTATTAGGCAAGGGGAGAAGGAGACCTTGAAACAATATGTGAATAGATTAAAAAAATGCCACTCTTGGCATGGGTGGCAGTAGCGACTATGCTTCGAAGGACTTGCTCAACGCAGATCTAAGAGTCCCTTTCTTTAGATCAGCCTAAGTCATTGGTCGAGTTATTCGTAAGAGCCAATAAGTACATCAGACAAGCTGAGATGTTAGATTGTAAACACCAAGAGCGAGAGAGAGAGAGAGAGAGAAAGAGGAAGGATCGAGATAGTCAAAAGGAGTCCTTTAAGAAGAAAGAGAAAGTAGGGGACTCCAAGGGACTTTCGAAACTTAAGTTTGAGAAGTATACTCCTTTAACAGAATTGAGATCTTCGATTGCGGCGATTAAAGGTGCAAGGCTCATCAACTTTCCTTTAAAGGTTGATCAAACCTTGAGGAGAGATTTGGATGCTCACTGTCAATTTCACGACATCTATGGTTACTCAACAAATAAGTATTATGAGTTGATGAACTGAATTGAAGTCTGGGTTAGAGAAGGAAGGTTGAAGAGATTTGTGTATACAGAGGCATGGAGGGGAGATCAAATCAACTACCCTTGTGATGAAAGAAGGTGTGCAACGACCGAACAAGGGATTAAAGTGTGGAGCCAAGGGGTCGAGATGGAAGACCCTGTGAGGAGAGGAGGAGGAATGAACATCTAACTCCTATAGATGCACTTAATATATGCAATTTAGTTTAACAATTTTATTGGTGTACGCCAAACACATATTCTTTTATTTTATTTCAATTACTAATTTTTTTTGCGTAATTTGAAACATGTGTACTCCAAAGAATTATTATGAATTTCCCTAAAATTTGTTTCTTCTTGGTCGTTTCAAGAAATCGAGTGCAAGCATGCATTTTCAACACAGACGTTTATTGATGAAAATTGTGATTTTTGAAACTAATCGAATTATGGAGCGCAATTCATAACTTAAAAAAGAGATTTAATAGTTTATTTCAAAATTAAAAAAAAAACATATAACCCACTTATTTCTTCTAATGGTTTACAGTCGCTACTTTATTCTATTTTGTTTTTAATTTAGTATTAGATTGGACCAATAAATTACAAACTAGGTTAATCAAAACTCATAACTAATGACAATTTTACAAGTAATATTTTAATTTCAATTTTAATTTTATTTATTTTATAAGAATAAAATATTTTTATGTGTCGTATTTACGTTTATTCGAAATATATAATTTAATTATATATTGATTATATTTTATTTAAATTTTGATAAAAAGTGTACGAAAAATCCATAACGTAAAATGGCTTAATCATAAAAGGGACAGTACGCGAAGGAAGCAAAAGCCACGCCACGCTTGCTTGGGTTTGGAGTTGGACTGGTCAAGAAAGGGCTAACGAGCGCGCATCAACAACAAACCCCAGGCGGAGTTCGGTTCACCACCACCAAAGCCGTCTTCGTTCCGCTGGTACTTTCCAACTCTCGGTACAACCTCATCAAGCTCCACTCCTCTCTCTTTTTCAATATCTTCATATGCTAGGGTTTTGAGATTCCCCGAATTGCTCAAATCTGTGACTCACTTGCAGTGGAGATTTTGAGGTTTCCGTCAACTGCCACCTCTAACTGAGTAGTAGAAATTAGATAGATTTAGTTGTGATCCCGCCATAATTACTAGTGATATGATTGTGGTATTAGAATTAGAATGACATGACTGGGTATAGTTGCTGTGGTTGAGGATGGTAAGAAAGATTTGAAATTTAACTTATCCGACTTCTTAATTTTTCCCCTTTTGGTTCTTTAATTGCAATTGAAAAACTCGGAAAGCCAAAAAAATACAACTTTGTTCTTGTGAATGGTTTTTGATTAAGTGGCTTTCAAAATGGAAACTTTCGAATGATTTTGTTTGTGGAAGAATCAAATAGATTTTGGCACCAAAAGAGCATAGATACAGGGGTGTTAGCTGCTTGTTTTCTTGAATATGAACCTTCTGTATATAAAAAGGAAACTGAAAATATATTTTGCTATCTGGATGTTATTGTTTTGTGTTTTTTCAAAAAACAGCCTAAAAGTTTATTCATTGATTTGTGTTCTCTGAGTTTGTCCATAAAATATTTCAAATAATCACAAACAGAGAAAAAAGAAAATGCTTTAGTAATAGCCTCTCCTCTCCTTGAAGATTTCTTCTAGCAAAAATTTGGTTATTTGATTGAAACAAGAAATAGGGGATCGCAGATTTTATGTGCATTTTCCCAGGTTCTTATTTTCGATTTTGTTAAACAGAGAGCTGAGTAAGGTAAGTGCATAAATGTACTGTCAATACCTGATCTCATGACACAAATGCTTTCTTTATGATAGATCACAAGCGCTTGGACAAATATGAGCTTTGCAATCATACATAGGGATATAGAGAGGGAGTGGGAGAATCAGTTTGGACTTATATTATTTTTTATAACTGGAGATTCTTGCTCACCCTCAGAAGAACTTTACATCTGCGAAAATTTCTGGAGAGGATGAGGAGATGACAAAATATTTTCAAATTTATTATAGCTTTGGATTTGGAGCTTCTTGGAGCAAATGAGCAATGGAGCTTGTGGAGCACGGCTCTCATGGAGGATTGCTCACTTGGTTTGCTTCATAGTTTTGGTTTTGTCTTATTTTGTTGTCGTCAGAGGATTTGCTGATGATAAACATATGAAATATGGGCACATTATTTTATTCTAAAAATGGAGCATGTTTCAATATCTTTAGTGTTTTATTTGCTCTCTGCAGTGAAAACTTTACTATATTCCTCTGGTATCAGAAATGAGTGGTCGCTTTTCTCGCACAATTTATGTTGGCAACTTGCCTTCAGATATACGGGAGTCAGAAGTTGAAGATCTGTTCTACAAGGTTTGAATTGAATGCCTCTTTATACTGTGAAATCGGACTCACCAAAATTAACTTGTTTGTGGATTTTCTTATTCTGATGCTGATGCCATACCTTTCTGTATTAACTGTTCTAAAAAATCACATATAGGAATGCATAAACATCTTATGCATACATAATTATGCGGATGGACTTTTGACATTTTCTGTCACATACCAGCTTGACGTATTAGTTGGTTCTCTTCGTCTGATGGAATTTCGACATAAGCTGGGTCCGCTTATGTTTAGTTTTTAGATTCTGTTTTCCGCTAAAGTTAAGTTGCACTTACTATCCAATGGTTGTATTGTGCCCCCTGATATAATTGTAATGTTTCTGTAGTATGGCCGTATACTGGATATTGAACTGAAGATTCCACCTCGTCCTCCTTGTTATTGTTTTGTTGAGGTAACATCTCATTATGATGTTGCGATGTAGAATGATAACACCTTTATGTGTGTCATGCAAGCTGCTGTGCTTTAAGATGAGATAGAGGAGGCGCAACATATTTTGTTTGTTTTTATAGTTTGAGAATTCACATGATGCCGAAGATGCGATCAGGGGTCGTGATGGCTACAATTTTGATGGGTGTCGTTTGAGGGTAACAAGTGGTTCTAAATCTTTCTGTTTTCTGTGTATTTTGCTTTTCTTCCTGTGATTTCATTTCTGTTTTCTGTTTCTGCAGGTTGAGCTTGCCCATGGTGGTAGGGGGCAATCTTCAGGTGATCGTCGAGGTGGCTATGGTGGTGGAGGGCCTGGCCGGTATGACATCTCACACCATTCAGAATTTCGAGGTCTGTTACAGGGATACATCTTTCTTACTCAAAAGATAACTATAAGTGGTGGAAATCCATGCAAAAAGCTTAAGTTCTGTTTTTGCGTAATGCTAGTTTGATATTTTCTAGTCATCTGTAATGCAAGTATTTGAATCCGTGCATTTTTTTTGTAGTTATTGTTCGTGGACTCCCTTCTTCTGCTTCCTGGCAAGATTTGAAGGTATAAGAGCTTCTAATTCTTGAGAAATTTGTGAATTTTGTTTGTTGCTATGTTGGCAAGATTATCAACTGAACTCATATTGATATCAGGATCATATGCGAAAAGCTGGAGATGTTTGTTTTGCTGAAATTTCCCGTGATAGTGATGGTATGCTTTCTCTGTCTTTTACTTGCATATTCTTGTTCACATTAAGACACATCTAGTACAAGGTATTGCTTTTTGAAATTCACGTTTGGTTTTTTTGTATGTGGGGTTAGGGGAATAAATATCTTGATGCTCTCATATCATGCAGGACGTGGCACAGAACACAGTATGAGATGTGTTTTTGGATTCCTAACAAAGTTGTGGACCTTTTCTTTTTTTTCTTTTCAGGGACTTTTGGCATTGTTGACTATACCAACTATGATGACATGAAATGTGCTGTAAGTTCTCTCTCCCACCAACCATCTGCATCCCTTGCTTAAGGATGGAGAAATGGAAAATATTCACCTTGTAGGAGGATTCTTTTCATTTTAATTTAGTCCTGCTAACAAATTGATGCTTATTTCTGTATTCAGATTCGCAAACTTGATGATACTGAGTTCCGAAATCCTTGGGCAAGAGCTTATATTCGGGTAAGTACAATATTGTGTAAACTAGTTTAGTTGGAATAGTTGCGATGTTTTAGTTTTTGGTAATAATATTCTACTAGTGCCAACTTAGCTAGTTTGTCTTCTGTTTCAAAGTTCCCCATCCTCCCTTTCTCAAAGTAAAAAAATGATCTTGTGGGCCTGTGACACAATATTAAAATCTAAATACTGCAGAAACCTTTAATTTAAGTTGTGGATGTTAATAACTGTCACCAGTTTTATGTTTTTTTTTTCCTTTTGTTTAGCGGAAAGGTTAGATCACAAATTATTCAAAGAAATGAACTTTTGTATCGGTGACAAGTACTTGTGGGAATTGAATTGGGTAGTTGGTATTTTTTAGTGTCGTGAAATTTGAATGGGTTTTTGCTATAAGAGGACAAATTTTTATATTGGTTAGTGAAGAGAGAGATTGGAAAGTAGAAGTTTTAGAATAAAGAGAAGAAAATATTTAAGGTTGGGAGTCTAGGGAATCTCAGAAACTAAATGTTTGGGGTTGACTGATTTTTAGTGTTTTGTACTTACCCAGCATCTAGTCACATGTCTGTAGTTCTTACTCAGAATTAACCACATGTGCAAGTCACGCTTTTGCGTTCTTCCCAGTCAAATAAATGTCACTGAAAATCTTTCTTCTCCACTGGATGTGCTTGGCATCTGTAAGTGAAGATTCATTGTAAGATTCCTCATCTCTTTTATGTGTTGGCATATATAGGTGAAGAGATATGAAAGCTCTCCATCAAGGAATCGAAGCAGGAGCAGAAGTCCGAGAAGGAACAGAACGTAAGTTGTGTTATCTTTTTGGATAAAACTGACTCTCCTCCTTTTCTGGTCTGCATTCTTATAGTTGCTGTGTTATTCAGGAAATCGTTGGAAAAATCTGTTTCGAGATCGGTGTCAAAATCGAGATCTCCATCACCCGTCAAACCATCTAGGTACCTGAAGTATTACTCGTGCAGTCACTCTGCTTTCTATATTGTTTTCTTGCAGCCCATGTATTCTAGCATTGATAGCAAATAATAAGTTTATGGTGTTGATATGCAGGGAAAAGTCTAGGTCAAGATCAGCATCTCCCAATAAGGTTAGTGCACTCCTTGCTTAAATTACTCACTACTCAAAGACCCTCTGTTGTATGTATTTGCTGTGTTTTCCATTTTTCGTTTCCCTTTTATGTGACACGCTCTGTTTAACCATACGTGACCGCTTTGCAGGCTCGGTCTGGGAGTGCCTGACCCGTCAGCATTCCAATGAAGGAATCGTCATGGCATGCTGAGACAAGGAACCGATATTTATGCATCTGCTTGGTCTATTGCGTAAAGTTTCATTACTAAAATTATTGAAACTAGGTATCATGGATTGATTTCATGTCATTTTGTGGATCATGTGGAATTTGCTGTAGCCTAAGCATTTAGCTTTTTTGGGCTGCTTCATTTCAAACTTAGGTTTTAATGTTATTGAATGTTTTGACCGCTTTGCGATTTGTAGGACAAATTTTATTGTGCTCGACATTGGTTATTTAGACATCAAATGAGAGGAGAATCTCCATTGAACTGCACTATCGTGTGTAATTTCTGTGAAAATTTCTTCTTGTTTTTTCCTTCCTGTCCTGTATTTCGTACTCTTATAGCATAGCAACATGGTTGAGAAGTAGAATTAAAAATGCTAGATGGGGCATGCAACGAAGGATGGCGCAACGAAGACCGCACAGTGATATATCAGTGAATTGGATGTTGTATCACGTCGGGTAAATTAGCTATAAGTCTGATCAAATGCGTGGTTTTGTCTTGAAATTCTTTATACCATCAAGCGTTGAATGGAGTCCATATTTTAACGTTGCCCAATAATCAATGTCTTTTATCGTCAATTTTTTTAGTTGAGGAACCATTTTAAAAGTCAGTATTTCTTCATCGATCAATGCTGATAATTTACAATTTGAATCCATTTCCATCTCTTTCGATTATTTTTCAAAATCTTCTGGGTAATTATTGGATAATCAAAGTGTTTTTGCGTACCCAAAAAAGAAAGGGTCCTAGATGACACAAATTTTTAGTCAAAAAGCAAAAAGACATGCTTTGATTGGAAGATGATAATATTGGAAACATAAGATATCATTGAAGGCTACCTGTATCAATACTTCTTCAAAAGAGCTCCTGTTTTCCTTGGATAAATACATCCTTCGGTTCGGCGGCCAATATCGGAGAAAATGAAACCAAAAGCCATCAATCAACTGCCTCTTAAATTTCTAGTCTCTCTCTAATCTTATCATCATCCACCCACCACTTCTCATTATAATCTCGTAATGTCTTTACATCTTTTTATTTATTTATTTATTGTCATTATTGGACCTGGTTGGTTATTGATTTTTGTTCTTTTGGTTTCTGTTCATCTTTCAGGGTTGTCTCTGATATTACGAAAAGCAATTGGTATTTATTTCGTCAATCACATGTTTGTATTTGTAAGTTTTCATTTGATGCTTTCTCTTTCTCTCTCTTGTTCCATATTTTGTTATGTCTTTATTTTTTGGATTTACTTGGTATTAGCCTGTCTTTATTTTGAAGAAAAAAAAAAGGCCTCTTGTTGTGCCTTGTGCACGTTGAACCAAGAACATGTTGCATTAACGTGGAGTTAGCCTCCTTTTATTGTAAAGTGATTATTACATAAATTATACTTCCTAAAAATCAAATTTACACAAATTGTCCACTC
Source organism: Flueggea neowawraea (assembly GCA_948243855.1). Lineage (NCBI taxonomy): Eukaryota > Viridiplantae > Streptophyta > Magnoliopsida > Malpighiales > Phyllanthaceae > Flueggea > Flueggea neowawraea. Next base: position 14,610 of record CAODLS010717957.1, read on the forward strand.
AACTCAAAAAATTCTCACGCGGAGAAAAGAATGTGATTTTTTTAGGATTTTCTATATTTTTTAATTTATCAACAAATCCCAACACTAATGTCCTACTTTTGTATCACTTGTGATCCTAGTTATGATGCATCTGTGTTTATATAACCTAAAACATTTATATTGACTAGGCCAACGTTATTTTTTCTTTTATGTTTTTAACCAATCATTCTAGTTTAAATATTTCACAATATATATAATATATAAACTTAAAAACAATAAAAAAAAGTAAAACTCAAACTAAAATAAACTTGAGAAAAATAATCAAGTAGGAATATAGTTTAATGAGAGTGATATAAAAAAACTTTTTTACAAACTAACAATATATATATATATATAATGCAAATTTAAAAATTATAAAAATAAACTTATTTTTCCTTTTATATATAATATGTAAATTTAAAAATAATAGAAAATAAACTAAAAATCAAATTAAAATAAACTTAAAAAAAGAATACAAAAAGATTTAATAAGTGACAGTATAGTTTAATGAGAAAGCTATATATACAACTATTGTTGACCCCAAAATTTGTAATGATAGCTATATTTTGATGATCACACAAATAAGGTTTAATTGTTTATTAATTTTAGAATAATAATATTTGAAGAACCTACATTGCTCTATGTCCTTAAAAGAGAATTTCCCACTAGTAGCACTTATGCCCAATATTTATTCAAGAGTGTCAGCAGAGAGTTGAACAAATTGTCCCCTAACCAAGGTCTTAGCAATGACATCACATCCTCTAACAAATTGTCCCCTAACCAAGGTCTTAGCAATGACATCACATCCTCTAACTTCCCAAGACAGATAAGAATAAAATTCATTGACAAGGCTGCTATACACAGGAACCTCAGCATCTAACAAAGTTTTCAACCCATATTCCTCAAGTAGTCTCTAGAACTTAAAATTTTCTCTATCAAAGAAAGAGAAATCAAGGGTCTTACCTCTTAAAATGCGTAGGGAAACTGGCACTGGTTTGTAGATTTTAACTCTAAGTCCTCTCTTCTTTGGAGGTTTAGAAGATTCACCTATGGTATGAGAAGGGGATTGAGCCTTGTTGGATGAGTGTTCATCTGGAGTGATAGATGGGCTTGATGAAGCAGTAGGAGAGGTAGAGCGATTGAAGTATTCTGAGGTGGAAGGAAACTGTTTATACCACTTGATTTTTTATGTTTAGTTTGGACTTAGTTTTATTGGATTGTATTTGTTGAGTATGAAAATTTGACTTTTAATGTTTGTTTTGGATTTAGTTTTTGTTTGGATTGTTGATGTTAATTTAGAATTTAATTTGACTTTAAATGTTTTATTTGATTTATTTAGAAAGTGTTTTGTTGTAATAAGATTTTGAGGTGGAATGTTGTTTTTTATAAATGTAGTTTTTATTATGTTTTAAACCAAAAAAATGTTTTAAACCAATCAAATCGACCGAACCGACAACTAACTGAACCGACTAAACCGATGGAATCAGTTGTTCAACCATAAATGTCCTTAGTGCAAAATCGAACCGTTCGGTTCAATTGACAGTTTGGCTACAAAATCAAATCGAACCGAACCATATGCAGCCCTAATTATAATTGCATGGCCTAAATCAGATCATAGATCATATATGTTAAATACAAAAATTGTTGCCTTGTGAAAAGATAACTTGAGGATAGATGAGCAGATGAGGCAATTTGACAAGTGTAAATTGCTCAAAATGGCCTCTCTTTTTTCCCTACAAAGAGGAGCCATTTGGCTAATTATATTGCACGCTAACTTCACCTTAGAAATGAGATGCCTCTCATGTAAAAATAATCATAAGGATTTGTTGTATAGCTCGATGGGTCCAGTAGATCAATATATCCAATTCTCTCTGCAAGGAACAATATGAAGCTAAAATGGCCACCACCTAAAGGGATAAGAAATTAGCAAAAACAAATGGTATGTGACGTGGCTCACCGTTTATTCTAAGATATCCGCTCTGACAATTTTTTTTTACGACATAAAAGAGAGTCGGAGGCGATCAGTAGTAGTATATCTTTGCTGAGCGTTACCATGCAGGTATTACCTCACCACTACGGAATGTTCCCAAGAGCCATAGCTGACACAGACAGAGGACGTGAGCCCGCGCACTAGTGAAGTCACCGTAGTACCGCATTGAGACAAGCAGTCTCGGGCTTGCACACCTAACTCTATTACATGACACAGATCCGCGACAATAGGCAATCCACAATTGTCGTCGCTTCCATTTGAACCTGCGCCAACACGAACTAAGACAACGCCCTCAACCGCGAAGCTACCCTCCTCATACTCAGATAACATGGAATTTGAATTCATAGTTTAGCGTAAGTGGTAAACGCGATTGGCCTGAAATCCTAACGTTCTGAACTCGTAAAAAAAAATGTAGAAAAAAGATAATATGAAATTGATTTTCTGGCATAAACAGTTATATAAATTTTTGTATGTAAAAGGACAGTAAAAGGTGATGCTATTTTACTGTTGATTGTTACTTGCTTCTTGTAAAATAAAAGCACATCTATTTAATAGAGAAAAGAAAGGTTTTTTCTTGTTTCATTCCTTGCTTCAACACCAAGTCATTCAATTCAAATTATTTGGCTCTATATCTAGACATCACCGCCTGACACTGTGGATAAGATACAGAGACCAACAGCTTAGCTTGTTTACAATGGTAATGGGAATTATCTCTGCAACAACACCAGCTGTTATTGCTACTGCTGGGATTTATTTCTTTGGCAGTGCCACTCCCAAGGCTCAGGTTATTAATTACTTTGTTTCAGTCTGCCATTTGTTTTTCCATGAAGAGATTTCTGAAAGAAAATTGGACCCGAATTTGTTATCTATCAAATTTTGGTTAAGTTGAGGCTACAATCTAACAGTTTAATGACTCTCACCAAGTTTTTCTGTTCTTTTCTTTTCTGTTTTAACTAAGAGATTGAATTGCTTCAGGAGTTGGGAAGTGGAGCAAGAGCATCTGCTGGAGGCATAGTGGAAAAGAAGAAGGAACAGATAAAGAGCAACAAAATGCTAAAGTTACTCCAAAATTTGATGGTTTAAACTGCTTTGAGACTTTAGTTGGCCGTTGAATCTTCCAACAACCCCTTCTTCGAGTGACATTTTAGTTTTCTTATTTATATATACACATTTATTATTTTATAATCATTTCTTTGTTCAAGAGCTTCAGTTCTGCAAATAAAAAGTTCTGAAAGCACTTGAAAATATTTTTGAAATTTTTTATTATATAGCTATTTTATCTCTTTCCAACAGTTTGATTTTATCACCACCTGCAACAACAGAAACATTGTTCTCTTTATTTTTGATGTTACAGAAATTCTAGTTTCACCTCTCAGTTGAAAAAAAGCTTCAGTGTTCACCTAATTTCCCACTCAATGTTGGGCCTTCTACGTTTAGATTTAGCTGCTTTTTAGAGGCGAACATACTTAACTCTGGGCATTAAAACCAGAATTGCAACGATTACTTTCTGCCAGTAGAAAACTAGAAGGAAAATTACAGCAGCAAATATGATATAGCATTGACAATAGCAGAACTCGCTACTGACACTCATTTGTAAGAGGAATCAGAATAAAATGAGTTCTGCGTACATGAAAATTAAGCTCAAAAGAGTATAAAAACACAGCAACCCGAAATGTTTCGGGAGCTGCTGAATTCGTTGCCAAATCCTTTATGTTTTGTACAAGAGTTTTTCTGCTTCATGTCTGCAGTCAACAGAGTTTCGTTGTGCTCTCGATATCAATCATCATACAGGAGATAATTATTTCCGAGAAAACATATAATCAGTGTTGAAAAATGAAAATAGTGAATCTCTTATATACAAGGCTGAGGATTAGTGCCTTCAGGTAACTCTTAAATATCACTTGTGACTACAATCGCTTTCCTATATTTGCCAACTTTCTCGCCACACCAAATATAAATGTCTTTGTCAAGAGGCCCTTATCAATACCGCAGCCAAGGGCGGCAACAACCCCACCAAAAATCAAAAGTTTCGGTATCGGGCACAAGGGCCTCTCAGGTGCAAGTGTTGCATCACCATCTGGCAAACCTTCTATGCCTGTCCAGACTCTCAACAACTCTGGAGTTACTTTGATACTGATATGAGCCATGAAAGCAGAGCGAGAGAGTGCTGCCCCAGATGCTCTTGCTTTCTGGTAGGCACGAAAGCCGGACTCAATCTTCTTGACAGTTCCCCACATGCCCTGCCTCACTCCAAGCTTTGCAATTTCCCATGGAATGCCCATCTCTTCATGATGGAAGAACAACACTTCACATGCGTTCAGTTGACCGCTGCCTGATCTTGATTCCACTGATCAAATAGGATAATTTTGTTATCAACTTGGAAGAACGATCTAAATTTGCAATTCTTTTTTAGAATTTGAGAAAGTACATTTTACCTGCTCGAATATACCAACTTGAGTAATATAGGTCAACTCGTCTAGGTCTGTTTCTCTGTGGGATAGAAGCACAGGGTACTCCCTGAAACGTGGTGAGAAACAAAGATGTCAGAAATCCACAAACATGTAGACATTGAAACGAGGTTGAATACAATCAGAAAGAAATGTGAGATGGAAGAAAACTTTTAGCCAAAAAGAAAAAATTAAAAACAAAGTGAAGATGATTCAAAAGATGCAATTTGATAGCAATAGTAAGTCTTTTATTCAATATCTTTTTCACTTCCAACTATTCTCCCATTCTCATTGACACCATTATTTGTTAAGTTCTTAATTTGCATTGTCCATGAGGAAACGTTTTTTTTTTTTTTGCCGAATGAGGAAACGTTCACAATGCTGAAACACAGAGCTAAACTTGTCAAGCACTAGAACATGACCATATCGTCAATTGTTTACCTATTTATCATCCAACACTTAGGTTTAACAATAAACCAGGATTCATGTTCTTAATTGAAAACATATTATTAAATGATTTCTCTCATAAAAACATTCTCAATGAGCTAAATTGTTATCTCTCCACATTCTCAGCAGCTATAAATCAGCAGATGCCTAGAAGGGATAAAATCATAATTATTAACACTAATTAATATCAATGCATCATAATTGAGCAAGAATAAATCAAATGTTCCTTAACCAATTTATCCTTCATCAATTTTAACGTTAAGATGTAACTTTAGATAAATACATATTTCCTTAAATAAATTCACTTCAGTTTCAGAGACATGTCTTCCTTCTAGCTGTCTTATATGCAACTACTTCTGTTTGAAATGCTCAAATGCAGTTTATAGTCATATAAATTAATTTGATCATATCAAGTAGTAAACTTATGTTTATTTCCATACCTTTGTGACACAGTAATAAGATTTTTCTGAATGCCAAATTTGCCGAGCTATTATATACTCTGTCACCACACAAAAAGGGAAACTGCAACACATTTTTAAGAAAAATGAGCACATCAAACAGACACAGCACCGATAATAAGATAAGATTACTTAGGGGAAAGAAACTCACTTTTCGTATCCAATGCACGATCATGGTCCCTGTTATTGGGCACTCCTCAATCGTGGCAGCAAAACTGAGCATGTCGTCCCATTTTTCTCGGAACTCATCATCCCAGAAGAAGTCTCTTAACATCTGTGGTGAAGCATCCTCAAAGATGGTACTAGTACAATATTGAGGTGGCCCAGTCCGACAATTCATCAGAGCTAATCAACAAAATTGCATATAAACTGTAGGGATACAGTGTGTCTGTTAATAAATATTGAAACTACATGTTTACCATTCAAATATATCCGCAATTCTATAAAACTTGTGAACCTCTACTTATTTTTACCATGCAATTTACTTTCGCAATCTTTAACAAACCAAACAAACCTTTTTCTATTAAATAAAAAAAAAAGGAACAACCTTGGGATTTCTCCTCCATGCCAGGTAAGTCATACTCTGTGTTGCACAATCCATCATCGAAACCCAAGCAGGGCCACCATCTTTTTTCTCAACAAGTTTTTATAAATGTTCCACGTCCTCCTCCGTCACAAGACTAGATATATTGGAGTGTTCTTCATTCAGCTCCAATACACATGGAAAAGAAAGAACAATCAAACTAGGCCTAATTTTGTCTGTAATTCTATCAAACATCTTAGGCACACGCATAATTTCTCTGCATACATAAAATGCATAGGAGTTTCACTGAATTACAGTAATAGAAACTTCAACTCTAGTGAGAAGAAATTGGAATTACCTGGATGTGCAGTTATCTTCAAACCGAGTGGGAGGGCGAGAAGGAGGAGATGAGAAGGAAGAATCAAAGAAGTTGGAAAGAAAACAAGCGAGTTTGCGCGAGTTAACCCATCTGGGCTTCCACAACCATCCTATCGTCACACCAAACAAAAATGCTATTCCCATCACACCCATAAAACCCAACATCTCTCTACACATTCCTGACACTGATGGGTTATACTTGTACAACACTTCTATCAATGCCATCAAAACAAGAGAAAGTGCAGAAAATCAGTCTTAAGAATGAAAATTTTGTCTCTTTAATCCTATGACCTTTAAAAAGATTGAAGTTGGGCTACTTGTACAACACTTCTATCAATGCCATCAAAACAAGAGAAAGTGCAGAAAATCTGTCTTAAGAATGAAAATTTTGTCTCTTTAATCCTATGACCTTTAAAAAGATTGAAGTTGGGCTCATGGGACCATATTTTTTCCCAGTGCAATCAAACTTGAATATATGTTGAAGAGTTTTAAGAGTGTAGACTACATCATTCACCAGTAGATAAGTTCTTGAGAGAGAAGAAGAAGAAATGAGATAAGATAATTGACAGAAAAGGATGATGGAGCGAAGAAGACAAAGAATTTTGTGGAATTAGAGCAGACTGACCTGTAGGTTTGAACGTTGTTGTTGGGTGATTGGTTATTCAAAATGTTGTTCCTATCGCATTATTTCTAGCGCCGAAAAGAAGCAAATTCCCTACTTGCGAGGCCTCTACCACCAGCAGTGGATATTCCTCATATCATACATTCCAAATCTTTTTCATTCCGCAAACGGAGTTATCAACAAATATATATAAGCATAACTTTGGCAGAAAACATTTTTAGCCCCCTAAATTTTTAACCAACATTACTTTAATTTATTAAACTTTATTTTTACTTATTGGCCTATTAAACTTTTTAAAATAATGTAAATAGCCCATTCAGCGTAATACCGTTATATTCATTATACATATCAGACTTTTCCGTTTTAACTTGATGACGTGTATCCACTAGCACCAAAATATAACAAAATATGCATTTAACCCTCTAAACTTTCATCTAACGTTCCTTCAACACTTAAATTTCATTTTTTATCTATCAGCCCACTAAATTCTATAAAACTTATGTTAAAAACCCCTTGAAAAAAGAACATAAATGGGCTATTTAATTCCATTCACTCACAATACATAATTTTACAACATTACAAGCATTTATTAGGGGACCAAAATGAAGCATAAACTTATTTAATATCTTTAGCATTAACCAAAAAAGATATGATAACATATACATGAAAATCACGAGAAAAAGAAAAAGAAATGATAGTAACATAATGTACCAATGAAATATAAAAAAAAAAAGAACAAAAATGAATCTATAGAGAGTTCAAATTCCAATTGCATCAAGAAGTTGGGAGTGGCCAGACACTGAAACTAGCGAATTAGCAACAATGGCACCACTAGCTGCAACGGCATGCACTCCAATCCCATGGAAAATCGAGTCCCTGCATCATTGAGCAGTCATGAATCAACTACCTTCACTGAATTTATCATAATCTAATCATTTTTTTGAAATATGTAAGACTTTCATGTTGCATTTATAAAAAAAAATAACTCTCTAATCAATTAACCCCCTAATCAAATGATGAAAGACTCAAAAAAAAGTTGGCTTTTTGGCTAGAAGAAAAGATCAAAGTTCAAATAAACGTAAACTATTTAGTGAAATGCATCCTTGAAATTTTACTCTAGACCAACTGAAATAAGAGCCATAATAGCAACCATAAACAAGCCATTTCATCTAGAATGTCACACATTTCTGAAATTAGAATTGCAACAACAATCATAAAGGATAAAACAAACTAAACTGCAACACATTTCTGAAACTGAATTGCAATAGCCACAGAGACAAAGAGCTTTGTCATTTTCGTAACTCAATTCTTAGGGCAATCTCGAACAAAACATGCCAAATTCAAATTAGCAATCTCATAACAAACTAAACAATGTAGAAAATATTCAAAATTTTCACAATCCAAACATCCAGAACAACCATAGACAGAAAGAGAGCGTCGATAGAGAGCGTCAATATTTCAAGCTCCACCAAATGATCCTAGTTCATATGATATAAATGTTCTAGTTACATCAATTGTGGCCTTATAACAGACAATCAAGACAAAGCTTCCTATTTAGAACATAATCAATCCATCTAATTTGCATTCATAACTAATTCATTTCATGACTCCATTTGAATAACTGAGCCTTAAAATTTAAAAATAGATGATCAATTTCAATCTTGCACTATTACCAATCCCATTGAAAATCAAATTGTTCCCAAAACATACGAATTTATCAAAAACCACATGGCTATTATTATAATGTACAATGGTGGAAAAAGTGACCTAAATGGGAAGTTTGTGCTTCGATGCTATCTCCCTAAACATAAGGGCAGTAACTGAATTGCCTTGTTAAGCAGCCCTTTGAGCAAAATCAGAGCCAAAACCTCATGGTCAAAGAAGCAGAAAAAAAAGATTTGAGAGGAGAGGGATGGGTTAGTTTTTTGCGAGAAAGCAAATACCTCTATAGCAGGATGGGGAGCGGCGCCAAACAGCGAGACAACAATGACAAATAGTGAGAATGAGGAGCGAAATGGACTGAGCAAGCGAGAGAGAGAGAACGATTGAGATGATGTATGCTAAAATTGCATACATAATTAAGCAAAGGTTTCTAGCATTTTCATCCTTCAATTGAGTGTTTATTGTTGAATTTATAAAGTTTCTCGTGTTTTGTAGGTTTAATGGATTTGCATGAATTTGGATTGAAAATGCGAGAAATGGCATGAAGGTTGAATGAGTCAAGAGTGCACATGAAGTTGGAATGAATGAGGAGCAAAATGTGGTCAAAAGAAGTTCACTCTGAAAATACAAAAGACATGCACAAGTGGAAGAAACAGTGGAGGCTCACGGTCATGATGATGACCGTAAGCCAAAGTAGGGCAAGGCTGTGATTGGTTCACAACCACCAATCACGGCCGTGAGCAAGGTCGTGATGCTCTCACTGTCGTGAAGCCAACCGATATGAACCAAACAAATCACCTCCAACTTCCAGTAGCTTATCAGAAAGATGATTTTTGGTCGTGACTCCAATCACACCCTGGAGTCAATGCCATAATCATGACCGTGAAGGGTTCTGGAGAGTGAAAAATGATGCATGACAACAAATCAAGTGGGGAAGGCACAATCAAAGGCATTTTTGGAAGGACCTTGGTAGGGTTTGTAGGGGACCAAGAGGACTATAAATACACCTCATCTACCCCATTTTTGGCATCCTTGGACCCTTGTACATTAAATAAGAGAATCATTCTCCATCAATTTCCAAGGAAGATTCAAGGCATAGAAGAGGAAATAGAAGGGGAATTAAAGGAGGCTTCCATCATCCATTGAGAGAAGCTTATTTCTTTCCTTTTATCTTCTTTTTATTTGTTTAGAATCATGTTTAGCTTTTATTTTTATTGCTCTTTGCTTAGTATTATAAATATGCTAGTTTAGATTTTGTGTTAGGGTTTAGAGATGTAAACATTGGGTTGATTTTACCTTACATGATGATTAATTTTATGGGCATTGCCTTTTTATTGTTATATCTATTGATATTGTGATTTTGTTGCTAAATCTATTGTTGGTGTTGATTGTTTGACTTGTTATTGATTGAATGATGTTGTGATTGATCACCACAATATTGTTTTTAACAAGCCCAACTGATGAATAGAAAGAAGTAGCTTGGGTTAGGTCACTTGCATACAACTTGTAATATTTTAGAATAGAAATATACCTATGCTTGAAAGGTGTTCGATGAAATTCCTCAAAGAACCTAATGGTCCTAACTTGACTAGGTGAGCCCAAAAGGACGCTCCTAGGAGGTGTAGGCATGACTTGAGTGACCTCGAGAGGGGCTTTGGGTTAGTATTGTGGAGAGAAAACTCACACCTATTTGTTAACCCTTTTTCATTCATTAGGCAACTAGATCATTGGTTTTATGTCGAAAGCCCTAATGTTTCCTTGTTATTGAGTTTTGTGTGTTTAATTTCTTACTTGCTTTTATTTCCAAAACCCCAAAATACAAACATTGATGTTTTTATTTGTTTTTACTTTATTTCTCGACCACAATTAGATACGCTCCCCTGAATTTGATAACCTTAGGGATACTCTCAGGGTAAAACTACAACGATTATTGTGCACTTGCAAGGCATCATTAGGAAGAACCTAAAAAAGGCCAACTACCTAGCACGACAAGTATTATAAAGAATTTTAGTGCCCAGAAGTGAAACAATAGCCTTGTTTGTGAAGCATTCCTCAATCCAGTGAGTGATGATATAGTGCAATTCTTACGATTTTGGAACTAAGGCCCTTTCAATAGAAATTTGGTGCAAGTTTCGTGCCCAAGACATCTTACCATTAAATTCGACATTTCTACAAGAAACAGCCTAGTGATACCACGAAACATTATTGGGAAATGTTCACTTTTATAAGAACAAAAGATGCCAGCTTTTTAAAAATAATATGTACATCAAATATTTATAAAAATGTAGGACCACAACCAAAAAATTGGCAACCTCTCATAAGAAATTGAAATAATATATCAACAAAAGACATTTTTGCATATTATATCTATAGAGGGGTGCAGACGTTGTACAAATGGTGTACAACATAAAAAAATGCAATTCTTTTTTTTTCTTAAAAACAAAAACTAATTTAACTTTTTTTAAATGGCCGTGCAAAAAGCATACAACAAAATATAATGAATGTCAATTTTATTGACTAATAATTTTTCATCAATTCATTCTATAAAGTGTACAATTGGAATACAAATGGTGCCCACATAGTGTACAAAAGGAGTTTTATACTGATTTAATTAATAAATTTTGTTTTATTCAATTTTTTAAAAAAGAAGTGTGCATACATGTATTGTAGTGTACAAATCGTTGATAAAATATGTGTTAAATTGATTTGGTATATTAATTTAGTTTACAATTAATTTGGGTTGTACAAATGGTGTACAAACGTGTACAAACTTAAGAACTTAGAAATTCGAGCTTCATATGTTTTAGGAAGCAATCTTCAAGACATAAATAGTGATGCTTTGGACTTCAAAGGTCTTGAACACATCGCAACTCTTGTGTCTTTCCTGCCTTTTTGAAGCAATTTCATGAGATGAGTGATCATGGTAAAAGTGTCCATTGTCTCACATTGCTCTTGGAGAGCATTCAAAATATGCTTACTATAAGATCTCTATGAGTCCCAGGGGTGTTAACGTCCATCTTCTTGGGTAACTCTTGCTCAAGAATGTATGTTGGTCAACCTTTGCTCAAGTACAAGCTGTTGGAATTCGCGGCTAAAATATGACATTCATATACATACATGACAACGGATATAACAAAAATTTAATGCATTGAATTCCCCCAAGGACCCATTCATATCAACATATATAATTAAGGTTGGAATATTTACCTTTCACCAAGGCACGATTGATCGGTTGTATGAAATGTTGGTGTAGCTCTTTGCACCAAAAACCCGAATCACCGTTGAGGAATCACGTTACTTTTGTGCGAACGTGGCTACAGGTATCCACACGAACGAACTTACCTTGGAATGATCGCAGTGTACTAGCACTCTTTTAGAATTACTATTCTAAAGCTCACAAAATTATTTTCTCTCTTTGAATTGTGATACTCACAAATTCGGCAATCCTTTTTAAGGCTTGTGCCGAATTATTCC
>CAODLS010717996.1:0-10158 GCA_948243855.1 Flueggea neowawraea
AATTTGGTTTTGACTGGAAAAATGGTGCAAATGGCAATGAATCTACGCTATGATGAGAGAACTAAGTCTGTGGGGGTTACTCCACCAGGTTCAATAGCAGTGGCGGGGATAGCATCCATAACGCATTGCATTCTCCTAGGACCCCTGCTTGTTCCATAAACAAATTTCATGAGTAACTTAAAAGCAAAAATAGATGTAGAAGCAGGACCTCACATATGAATAGTTAATAGATATCCCTAAACAGTCATCCTTACCTGGCACCCAAGACATTCAATTCATATGAGATAAGAGCCACTGGATAGTTGCCAGTAGGGACCCTTGGTGACACCTGCTTCACATTCACTAGCCTAGTGGAGCGACTTTTTGCCATCTTGGCCCCTGCACGAGGGGGCTGCCCGTCAAATATTGTGAACTTGGTTCCAAGAAAATTTGATCTTGCCATGAGAAAGAGAAATGATTAAAAAATAATAGTCATTAACAGAAAAAAGGGCTCAATCTATGTGCCTTTCATACTATACATACCTCAGCTTCCCAACATAAGTACTACTCCCCTTTGACATATCATCAACATCTAAAGAGATGATGTAATCTGTGCAGGTGGGACGTCTACACTTGCGGGCAGCAAGAAGGAACTTCCCATCATCAGTTAGTGCTGCATTCAGCCACAGAAGAAAAGAAAGTATAAATTTTCATGGCTTAAAAAAGCAAGTAAAAAAAGATGGGCATGTCTCCTGTAGGATCTAAGCAGTCAATTATTGTGCTTTCAAGAAAACAACCCATAAGGAATAATTTCTTGAAAATGAATTCCCACTAGGCTGCTTCAAATGAATAAATTGGAAACCACCAAAGTCTCACCATTAGTTAAGCCCAGGAAAAGGTGGTATGTCTGAGAGGACCGACAACGCTTTATAAAGCACTGGATAAGAGAATCCTTCGGACCAGGCTGTCAATAATAGCCGCAATTTTGAAATGCATGTCAGTAACATACAAAGTAGCAAGGAAAAAAATGCAAAAAAAAAAAGCAACCATGAAAACCAAACATTAGAATAAACCAAATTAACCAATCACAATAAATTCCCATATCATTAGCAACAACGTCATCATTTGAATAACTAAAGATTGCTACTATTAGTGCAAGTCCAGTGTACATACCAAAAGCCAAAATGTTATACACACATTGTAATTAAATAACTCACCAATTGAAGACAAAGCAACAAAAGGGAGAAAGAAAGAAAGAAAGAAAGGGAAATTCACCACAATGCTACTTAGACCAATCATCACGGTGGACCTGCCACCAATGAAACAAGAGAAGTGGTCCAAAAAGGGCATTCACAACTTTCCAGTGTAAGTTACCAAGCAAATTCGCGGTAAGCCTCACAACAATTCCTAAATTGTCATGTTCTGAAAAAGGTGGTCCCTAACAATCAGTTAAAAAATTTCAAAACTTCATCAATTTAGAAAAATCCCGAACAATAATGCTTTCCTTGCCACCAAGGTCTGGGCCGTCTGGCCTAAATTACTAAAGAAATTAACATGTTGAGACTAACAGCAACATCAATCCTCATCCGTAACAAACAGATCACCACCAACCAAAACACACACAAAAACCAAATAATCTATCAAAATTTCTGCTATTTTAACCACAATTATCACTTCAAATTAACATTCCTAGCAAAAATTAATACTTCAGTGGTAATTTCATTTCAGACATTGAAATTTACTCTAAAAAACAATCTAAAAAAAGGACAGAGTCACGGGGGAAAAAATCCACGAAAAACAATTACACAAACAACTAAATCAATCAAAGTCGAGACCTTTATGATCTTATCACCTCATCGCACCTTTATCATAATGTACACGTAATATTTAAACAAATTAATTACCTGTTTGAGAGAGATGGGGAAGGTTAGTTTGGCGGAGATTTCGGGAACTTTGACCAAGTCCTTAGTGATGTGGCGCCAGCTCCGACACACGCCGGCGCAAGCGACGACGCTCTTCCGAGGCGGCCAGACACTCTCAGAAGCTTCAATTCTGATGAGAACCTCTCTCAACAGCTCCTGTGGCATGTTGGCCCAGCACGACAAGTCGTCTCCGCCGCGGCTCGACTCCTCGGGTGTAGCCGCAAAGCCATCCTGCACCACCCGCGACCGAGAGCGGTGGATTATGCTCCTAATTGTAGCCATTAATGACAATAATGATATATTTTTGGGTTTATTAGAATGATTCTATTTACAGTTGCAAAACTAGGGCTGGAATTGGAATTGGCATGTTTAAGTTTGGGAGTGATTTGGAGTGTGGAACAAAAAAGGAGTGGAAGAAATTTGGAAGTCTAGAGAGAGAAAGGTGTAGAGAGAGAGAGAGAGAGAGAGAGAGTGGGTGAAGAAGATCCCGAAAATATATGTGAAAGCACTTGAGTTGGGGCTTAGTTGGTGGGTACCTCAAGCCTGTTTACCACCTTATCTTCTACTAATTCTTTTCTTTTTCTAATTTATTTTCTACTTGGTAATATTAATTATTAGTTGTTATTTAACGTTAATAATTATTATTCTCTGTCTTTTCTTATATAAAACAATAAAAAAAATGAAAAATATCTTCTTGTTCTCAATATCCAAACAATTTCCACACACATTCTCTTATCACTCATGCCATTTTTTTTTTCTTTTTTTACTTTCTTCTGATAACTTTATAATTTTAACTATTATTTTTATATTTTTAGCTATTTAAATGTTAAATTAATAATTAAAAATGTAATATAGTATTAATATTACTAATAGCAATGCTTAATCATCTTTGTTTTGAGCTATTTAAATATTTTTGAATTTTGAATTATGGCATCTTAGGAGCCACTTGTAGCAAGGCGGACTTATTGATTGCAATGATTTGTTGCTTAATTTCTTGCAACGTCAATACCTATTTGTTGGATCCCAACTAAACACAAACTCACTTGCATTGCATCCTACTCATCTTAAACCTTTGTTTAACTTGTCATTAATGACAAAAATCATGGCAAAAGAGTAGGTGATTAGGAAGGTGGACCCTCACACCCAACAAATATCTCTCAATATATCTACTTCCACTCACACCAGATTTTTTATTTACATATTTTTTCTTTTATAAATGATGATTTTTTTTGATAGATAATTAATGAAGATATTAACTTTTGTCTATTGATATTGACCTTCCCAGGAGTCTCAGTCCAGGGGCGGATTACACAAAACAGGCCGAGCCTGTCGTTTGCTATTTTTGTTTAATTGTTTTTATCAATAAAAAGGGGGACGGAGAAGATCAATAAGTGATATATTTTTATTGAACGTGATTATACATATTTTAAATCCGAATGTATTCTCCTCGTTATGGAATATTTTCAAGAGTCATAGCTGACTCCCAAACACTGACTTGGGCTCACGCCGAATGAGGTCACTGTAACACCTCACCGAGGACAAGCGGATTAGGTTTGAACAATCCAGCACTAGTGCAATACGGGCCCGAGCTAACAATCAGTCTGACGCTGAATTTACACTGCTCCCTCAAAAACTCAAACCCGCGCCGCATATTGAGATCAACGCTCCCAATCGCTTGATCACCCCTCGGTTGGTGTTCTGTTGGTTCTTTGTGCTAATATAACGGAGGTGTTAAATTTTTAGCATATTGATACAATATAAAGTATATTCAATATATGAACTACATGTCTTGGTCTAGTAGTAAGTAAAGCATGCCTGAGAATTAACTTTCCAGATTCGATGCTCATTTCGAATAAAGAGAGGTTTGAATAGCATAAAAAATGTCCTATGTATTAAAAAATATATTTAAAAATCTGTTTTTATTATATAATCTGTTTTTACTATTCAATCGACTTAAATCGGACAATTCATCTACTTAAATCAAACACGAATTGTCCGTTACCATGCGAGTGGGTTTCTACAAAAGCGGTGTTCATGGTGGTGGGTGACTTGTATTCAGGTATCCAATTCAGGGATATATCCCATTCTCTGAACTTACATCCCCACGATGTATTGTATCGTTTACCTTTGTTCGTGTTGGGCTTCATTCGTAGTTGCCCAGACTTAAGTGACTTAGAATAAGAACATTTGAGGGTCTGCCCTATTGTTTGATTTGAGAATCTAAATTTTGGTTATTTAATTATTTTAAAGTCTTAATTTTTTGGTACTTGACTCCTCTTTTAAACCCAAAAAGGGAAAAGAAACATTAAAGAACACTAAAATCTGATTCCAGATAATCCCATTTTTTTTAGTATAAAATTTTGCCTTGCTAGAACAGAAGGATCCAACATTCATCACCCGCAGAAATGGATTCTGCCTCATCTCCATGTGGGTCTCATGGTTCGGACTTGTCAACTCTCTCTCTCCTCTATTAAATTCTACAATTTTACACTAATAGATCTTTTTTTATTCTTCAAACGATTCAATGTGAACGTCACACTCACAATCATCAAAATTATTAATCAAAGACCCATTACCCATTTGGTCAAATGATGTGTTGAGTGCAAGAAAATGACTTCTTTCTTCACTAGCTAAATAAACACGACTTTCTGCTCCACTTATGTTACAAAAATTGAGACTTTTCAAAGGGAGAGGCTGCCGTTAAAAGACCCAACCCATTAATCCATAATCACCATGAACAAAATGTGATATCTAAAGGATGACAGTGTCAACTCCGACATGTATCTTTATTTGCCTCCCCTTATTCAACCGGCAACAAATTAAAGGGTACTTTAAATCTAACCTTCGAACATGTTTTGCGAATGAGAAGGGATTTTAGAACACCCACAACCCGCTAAATTAAAAAAAGAAAGGAAAAAAGGGAGGCATTTTGTGATAAGAAATTGGTGACAAAACTGGATAGGAGCTAGAATATTCCTGCAAATTATTGGCTAGATAGTTCTATGCAAATCAGGGATTTATTTTTAGAGACCAAATCTACGGAGTAACAGCAATGAGGAAGTCAATGGAAACCAGCCACATCATACAAAATAATAGATTTTGTAAAGGAAACCATAAATCTACCCTAACCAAAGAACAAAGACGACGTGTCCAAAATCAGTTGCTTTCACAGCCTAGTCCACTGCCCACTTCATCTACATAGACAAACACAAAGAAGTTATATAGGGGGTATAACAACTTACCAGTTGCTGCTCTCTAGAAACACACTTGACTTTCTGTTGAATAGGAGCAACATGTTCCAACCTCACCAACCTTCAATAGCAACAATGAATGGAAAGGACATGCCGATCCACCTCCACGAGTTCTGTCTGTAATCAATTGTGCATTTGAGAAAAGATCTTAGCCTACAAGAAATCAATAACAGTAATCTACCTTGCAAGTGCTGTTCATGGAACCAAGTATAAGCACCCGTGTACTGGGACCTCAAAAGATCGCAAAAATTCTAGCTCCCTCGATCAGGATTCATACAACAAAACCAGATATGTTCTCAGTGATGTATCATAAAATATCTCAAACATCAAAGCTATGAAAGCAACGTCAGAACATCCTAGCAAAAGCAATTTGTAACTCTCAAGACACTTCAGTTATATGTACCAAGTAATATCTTCCTTTTGCTATTTACCTGTATCGAAAGTCGGAGGCCATATGCCCAGTATAGTAGAATATGATAATATACAAAATTTAAATTTAGTAATTTCCTTTCTACGTTTTAAAAAATTGATCCTAAACCCTGTATGGCACTAGATACACTTTTGCCTAATCATAGAAGACTCCGACAAAACCGGAACACTTCCATTTGCTTGCTGCATGGCTCCAAGTGATTGTCCTGCAAAACCCAAGAGGTCAACATTGCTACATATTGTAATCCTGAATTGCTTCATGCCAAATCGAAAAAAAAAAGACAAAATCAAACTGCTAAAATGAAGTACGGTTTTGATAATCTGGTTATCATGGTGCTGGTGTTGGTATTGTATTATCACATTGTAATAGTAAGTTCACAATTCTGGATGCACTATACAGTCATGACAACAGTCACGCATCCTTTATCAAGCTCAAAATTTGTTAGGTTAGATAATGATGTGACAAAGTAGTGGACTACCTGAGCTGCCAGCAAAAGAAAAAGTGTTTGAATGGTATTTGTTTCTACGCAATCCAATGGGAGCAGTCTGCTGCCTTGAAATGCTATCAACGGAAAAATGATTTGAGAAGTTGGTTGCTCCTGGTTTATCCAAACGTTCTTCCGAACTTTGTACAAGAATCTGATCAAGTTGATGGGGAAAAGGATCTTTCTGTATGGTAAGAAAAACAAAACATAAAGAATAGTCCAAGTCAACGGATAGCTTGTTAAGTGTATTAGGCAAGCATCACTGTGAGAAAAAGATGCAAAATCTACATAGAACTACAAGTCTTGTCTACTTCACCCTAAAATAGATAACATCTACAATCAATAACTTCTGTCAGTGAAGATTAGAAAGGCATCCAAAGACATTCTTCTTGAAAGCAACACCAAATTATAAAATCAGAAAACTTAAAGCCTAACCCAATGAGTCCATCGTGTGCATATATGTTCTTGTCAAGCAGAAAACGCTGACAAAACACACTTTGTATAGGAAAGAAATTCAGATCTTAAAAGTCCAAAAGGATAAAAAAAGAAATAATAACCACAGGAAGGTTATCATGTGTTCAAACAAGGCTCTTAATATTTTATTAACGGAAAATAATTTCTGGATCCCTAAAATATACCCTAATTAGTAGATCAGTCTTCGTGTTTTTAACATGTTGCATACACATCCTTGAGGTCAAAAATCGGATAACACTTAAGTCCTTCCGTTAGTAGTTCGTCATTGATTTGTTAATAAGTTGATGACGTGTCGACTGATTCACTTTAAATGAAATTTTAACGACAAAAAAGCCCCTGAATCAAACAACTCCAAGATATTTGTGTTTGACATTAACAATTCAATATTAGCAACAAACCCAGACAAAAACACTTCAAACCTAGAAAATCACTCTCATCAATTCAATTCTTGCACAAAAAAACACAAGAAATGTGCAATACTTCAAACTTAAAAGGAAAAACAACCAAAAATGAAATGGATCTATCAAGAAATGCTAGATTCAAACCCAGAAATGCAAGATTCAATTCAAACCCAAGATTAATTGTTGCTTCTTCACCAGAAAATGAAAACCTCCTCTCTGTCAAACTTTTCTTCTCTTTGTTTTCTCCTCAAACTAAACAAACTCATCCTTGTCCTCTCTCTCACTCAACGTTTTCTTTAATTTTAAAACTGAACAATAAAGAGAAGAAAACCCAAACATATAAACTGCTCTTTACTTTCGTTACTCCAGCCCCTCAATTGAAATTTCAAAAAACCCAAGATTCACCAAAGCAAAATCTGAGATGAGAGGGCATGGGTGTGGCCGGCGTAAGGAGAGAATGAGAGAGATAGAGATGAGACACAGTTGACTGAGTTTAGGCGGACGGCAACTACTGAATAGATCTGGGTTAGGATGAACAAATCTGGGTTGAGAGGACGACGCAAGAAAGACAATAAGTGGGTTTGATCTAGGTTAATTTTAGTCATAGGTTGTTGTGAAACCGTCTTCTCAAATCCGACGAGACACTGCCTCCACTCCTCATTTTCATGAAACGATGTCAAATTCGACAACCACTCCACCGTGAAACCCTAGCTGAACGCTTCGTGGGTGAAGTAGTGGTTTTGGGTAGGAGTTATAGGAAGTGAAGTGTGATGGTGGTGAGGGAGCGAGAGAGAGCGGCTGAGAGAGAGAATAGGTGTGGCCTTTGACTTTAAGGGAGGGTAATTTCGTAAAGTTTCATTTCCGTTAACTCCGTCAATCAAAAACAACTTTGAAGAACTAACCTGCTAAGTTCAAAAAAATACGAGGATCTACCTATTAATTAGAGTATACATCAGGGACCCAGAAATTATTATCTCTTTTATCAATGATACCCAAACCCAACTAAATAACCTGAGGGGAAGAATTGGTATAAATTTTGTTTGGCAGGCCATCCACTTTTTCATGTAAAGAACACCTCCCAGAAGAAGTATGTAAATGCATCATACCTTCTTGTGATACTTCAGGACTACCCAAGTTGATGCATAGATTGTCCGATGATGACATGTGATACAAATGTGCAATTACTGCCCGAAGATGATTGTTCCTTTGAGAATAATAAACTTTGGTAGCAAGGGGAGCCGGAATATCTAATAAAACTTCAGCTGTAATTTGATTACTATGAAAGTAGAAAATGCTAGACAAAAAACAACAGAAACAAATATATAACACTTCCAAATGGAAACAATATATTTACTTCAACAAAACAGCAAAATAATACCTCTAGTTAGCAGGCTAGTCTCTTGGGCATGCCCAAGGTATCTAGAGAAGCGTACACAAGCATTAGGAAAGTCACTTCCTGATGCTGACTGTAGTTGAAAGTCTTTGCCTGCTAAATATGTTCATAAGTCATGTAATCTGTATCATAAAATGCCTGGACATTCCAGAGCATCTATACACAAATTCTTGAAATTTGACAAAGTAAAATCAAGTCTTACAGTAGGAAATCCTGAGTACCTGTGATTTTGGTTAAGACACCAGCTGGATTATCTGATGCAAGTGGATGCCGACTTAAGACAACCAAACAAATTCACAAAATATATAAGAAATTACTAGCAAATTTTACTTGGTGCTTATTAGTAGCTAAGAATAACTTGGCAAAACTTAATTAGAAACATATTAATGTATAAAAATTAAAAAAAAAAAAGAGTAAAAATTGAAGTCATACAGCTAAATCTATGCATTTAAACTGTCAAATCATTCTACAGGTTCTTAGAAGGTATACTCAGAACCAAAAGTTTCCCAAGCACAAGAGCAAAGCAGAGACATGATTGTAAACTATTGCAATAGTAAAGAAGAAAAATAACAAAGAAATGAAAAGAATGGTCCATCAACGCGAAACATATGATCCAAAGTTCACAGTGACATGACATAAAGAACAAAAGCACACATACTATTTGGAGCGCTTTGTTGGTGGAGGCATTGCACAAGCTGAGTACTCTGCATTTTCCGGGCTCACTCCTTTACTATCAATCATCGAAGAATCTAAACAAGTGGAATTTCCAAAAATATAGCATATCAGAGAATCAAACTAAAGTATTAATTATTTCTGCAATATATTTACACGAATTTATGTTAGAAACAAAGTGAAGGGAAATATTAAGGTCAACAGCTGACTTAAAAGTTGAAAACACTACTGAGCAACTAGTTGAAAGCACTGATAGGTAATTTAAACACAGATGACGGCAGTGACATTTCAAACAGATTGCTATGTCAAACAAAATGCAAGACTACCTGATAAACCTACTAATAGCACAAAAGAACAAAAATCTAAAGTAAACACTCAGTGATCTCTGATCAACAGATAATAAAAAGAGTTACTTTTCACCTCCATGGAGAATGCTGAAGCTCGTCTAGGTTGTCCATTTGATTGAGCTTCCGAGGCGGTTGTATCATCTGCCTCCATCAAGTCAGACCTTTCTTGTTCCGAAACCAGTGTTGCTTGGTCTAACCGAGGTTAAGAACTAAAAACAAAACTCATTCTACGATCCAGTAGTCTAATATATCAGTGTGTATATAGAGAACAGGGTAATATAAGCAGAAAACTGAAGGCCAAACTCCTGTAACAATAAATGGAATAAATCACTTTACAGTCTTTGTCTTTCCCTCAGTTTGGGTAAGTAAGCAGAAAACCAGAAAGAACAAAAAAGAACCAGGAATTTTACTAAAATTTCAAGTCCAAAATGATAGCACAATATGATAAGAGGATACTGATGTGAGTATTTAAAGACTTTCTCCTCTCCTTCCTTGGAGGTTTCCTCTTCCCTAAACCACCATCAGGGTGAAAAACCACTTCTTCTGCAGAATTTAAGGACCTACAAATTTCTGAAAAAATAAGGGAAAAAGGAACAGGAAAAGACCCAACTCAGTACAGCACAAGAAAACTAGTTTAACTTTTTCAATCAATAGACTGACACCACATGTAAATCAATACCATGACATGGACCAAATATAGGGTTATATACAATTTCATGAACTTTTGGATAAGAGAAACAACAGAGCAAGGTCATCTATTTTTCCTTCCCAAGAGGACTTTAAGACTGAAAATATGCAGTCAAAA
>CAODLS010718000.1:0-22751 GCA_948243855.1 Flueggea neowawraea
TTATTCAGTAATTCAAGTATTTATTCAGTTTCTGTTCTTGAGTTCTTTTATTATTATTTTGATTGATTGATTGACAAGGGCATGTTGGTTGATTAATTGAGATAATATACTGTTATTTAGGATTAATAGTGCGTCACATTAGTCCAATATAGATAACGAATAACGTGAATGTATGTGGTTTGGGCATTATTTATTGTTATAGAACTAAATAATCTAGTTTAAATTAATCACGACGTTTCCGGTTTCACTGAATAGGATAGAGGTTTCTTTAGTTCTTACTGCTATCATCGATTAAACCTTGTCAGGGTGTCCCGAGGTTTATCTAGTAGTTAGAAAAATAGTCTGCAGAGCATCGCGAATAGATAAGAAGGAATTGGTTAATTGAGTGCGTCACCGTTGGCTATAACTTTGTCTACTTAAATGCTTAATATTCATCTTTCGTGTATGTGATCAACTGATTGGATTGAACGAAGAAGTGTCTTAGCTGGGTTTTATTATAATTGAATTTCTGTCATTTTATTATTGTTGTTTTATTGTCTGCTGTGAACTTTAATTTCTGTTTGCTTTCAGTTTCGGTTCTCAATTACATTTTCAACAATCTCATTTTATTTTTCTATTTCTGCGATTAAACAAATTTCACCGGTCTCTGAGAATCGACCCTGGTCACTGCTTTACTCTATTTTTAGTGTTCTCCAGCAGGTTAATTTTATTTTGGTGGTTTGACACGCTAACAATTCATATAATTTTAAATAAAAAATAGTATATATGTTTTACGATGGAACCAGAACAGAGAGGAGGCTTGAAAGGATTAAATTTAAATAGGGACAAGCACACAAATATACAAAAAAAAAGGGCAAATTTCACAAATACAACACATGTCAAAAAGTTACCAAAAATGGAAACACGGAATAAAGATTTCAAAAATGCCTCAATTTGACGGCGTGTTGACCACACTCTTTGAACCAGTTAAGAATGAGTATAAATGTCACGATCCATTCCCGGACCATGACCGGCGTACGAGGCGGACCATCTATGGAAGCCCGGCCCATCCCGCACAAGCCTTCCAAAGATTCAGAATTTCTACCCATCATTTAATATTCCAAAACATTTACTGGAAAAATATTTTTATAATTTAAAACAATTTATATATAACTCAATATATAAATATAAACCAAATGTATACAAATCATATACTCTGGTAAAACCAAATACAATAAATATATCAGAGTATAAATACAACCCAACACCCCACAGTAATCTGGTACGGAGCTCTACAAAATAAAAGAAGCTCGAACAATAAGCATCACTAACCAAAATGCCTCCTCACGGGTGTCCAAGATGCCGAATAAATGCCAAAGCCAAAATCTGTGCACCTAGAAGATAGAATCATTCACAACAGAAAATAAAATGGGGTGAATCCCAGTGAGGAATAACACTCCAAAGCGCCTTATACGTGCCTCACAAAGTTTGTTTTGAAAACAGTTCGCAAATACCACAAGCAGTATTCATAAGTATATATAAATATACACGTTATACAATAATAACCTTTCGAAAATCCATTTCAAAACCATTTGCAATCACAACAAACAACATGCACGAAGGTGTATTAAAATCATTTAAGATTTTAAATCATCATTTTCATGTCAAAACATATACAGACGATATGGGACTAAGCGGACATGATATGGACTCTGTCATCTATCACGAAATGTATGGACCAACCATAGTTATGAGGACCCGCCTCTATCATAAACAAATCATGTGCCTGATCAGAGCAACATGGCTACCGACAACCCTGATAGCTGGGCTTTATCAATCATTGGTATACCAAAAGCTACATACCTAGTAGCACATGTGTCCCCATATCGAAAACCAAAACATAGTAGCATATAGTACAAAATCATATCATGCAATCCATCATTTCAAATCATATCAAAGATATATAATACATATACATCAGTTCAAAACCAACACTGATTATTACACAAATAACCAGTTTTATCTCATTCAATCCTTTAGATTAGTCATTTTCGGATATATATATATCCAACACATCAAAAACAAGTAAATAGAGTTCGAGACATAGCCAATGTGTCTGAAGCTACTATTCACACACCTGACAATCCAAGCCAAAGCACCAGTCAAGTCTCACTCGTTGGTGGCTGATCTCGCTAGCAAGAACAGGAAGCTGTACACATAACACATCATAAATATCACAATGCGGTATTGTGGCAATACCAAATGCATGATATGCAATGCAAATGCAAACTCTCAAAGTCGCCTACACAAATTCGAGCCAAGATCATGCTCTATTTGGTCCCCAACGGAACCGAGCATACTCATTAACTCAAATCAATCTCTTGAACATGGATTTGTCCTCTAAATCCACAAACAAACTCAAAATCTTTCTAAATCTCAACTATGAATCTCGGACTTCCAAAACTCATGCCAAACAACTAGTCAAATCTCTAAACCCAGCTCAAATTTGTGAAGTTCTAACTCATATCTATCAAGATACATCAGAAACAACACCAAATTTGGCAAGAAATTTAACAAAACCAGAAACCCTAGTTGTAGAGAAACCCATTTGGTTCAAACACCAAATCCCACGAAACCTATGCTTAAACTTCAAGTTACTGGTCTCAAACAACCATAATCTAACTCCCATTAACTCGTATTCTATCAGAAATAGAAAGATCCAAACCAAATCCCAAGTTTGGTTGAAAACCTAGAATGCCCAAAATGCAACGCAAAACACATAAAAGAAGAGTTAATAGATGATTCTTACCTCTAGATCCGTTGTAGAAGCAATGAGAAACAAAGAAAGTCACAAAGAAATAAATGAGAAAGTGCTCTGGTGGTTGATGACCTCCAGTGTACGTTGCACTCAACGCACATTTACGGTCAAATTTCAAGCATCTACTACATGCACAGTACCCTATACTAAACATATAGATGACCTCCAACATACAAAACACACGCAGCACAACACTCAAACTCATTCAAACTCAAAGGTCAACATCTCAACTCGAAATCACTTCAGAATACTACAATATTCCGGTTAAAATAAGCAGGATATTACAATAAACCGATAACAACACGAGTACAATCGAGTATAACAACAAAATGAATACAAAACGAGAACAAACACCAACAAATGAGTACAAGTGAAAACAAAAATTTTAAAAATATTTTAATTTTTTCTTTATTACTCAGTAAAATTATGAGAACAAACCGATAACAAAGCAAGTACAAAATGAGTATACAACGAGTACAACTCAAATTTAGGTATTATTTTATAATTTTACAAATTAAAAAGGATTAAAGTCTAATTTTTCCATTTTGGCTGCAGCTAGGGTTTTGAAACCCTAGCCGTCGCCACCAATGCCACATCTGTCTCACGTGGTCGCGATTCTCTCTTTCTCTATTGGTCGCACACTCTATCTCTCCTTGTCGCCATCGACAGTGCCGCCTCTCTCGATATCTTTCTCCTTCATTTCTCGCCGTCACAGTTCTCTCTCTTTCTCTCTCTCCTTTATCAAAATGACAAAAAAAGACATGTAGTGTAATTTTCTCATTTAAATAGTCATTGCAATTGTTAGTAATTCATTAAGCAAATTGTTTTGGGGCTTGTCAAGTCTCTGCATGAAAATAACTGCTAATATACTTTTATATTACATTTATATAATCTCCAAATAGTTATCTTCTCAATTTTTTTATCCAGAAACGGTTAAATATTGAATTGTTTTTCTTCAACACTTTAACACTTTGAGTAGTAGATGTTTCTCTAATTTTTTTAATTCACTACTTTACAGATTAAATAAATAAAATTTTACTTGTAGAAAAGATGGAATTGCATTTTTCGTTTTGAAATAAATCATTTGAATTTTCAGTAAATAGACAAATAATCAAGCAACAGGTCCTCAATTATAAGCAGATGATGTCCAACCCATGTTAGTGGTTTAACTTTCTACAACTTCTAGCAAACATGGACTTGTTTAAGCAATCGGATTTAGTTCAAGCAAACTTAAGGCGTGTTTAGTTTAAAAAATAATCTTAAAATTTTTAAAAAAATAAAAAATAGAGATAAAATACTAATTAAAAACCTGGTCAGAAACCAAAAAAACAAAAATGAAAAGCAAAAATTACTTTTCTAAGCAAAACAGGCCTTTAAGTTGTTTCTTTTCTTTTTAAGATGTGAAGCAACTCCATTTCCAATTATCGAACGAAAACGATTCAATTGATTTAGGTCAAGATTCCCCTCAATTGCTGTTTGAGAATATATATAGAATCTTGATGCAAGATTTCTTGCTTTGCTTTGGTTGACTTTGTACAGAAGTTGATTCCTTTTTGGTGTCTTTGTGAATGCATATTCCGGTATGTATTAATTTCCTTCCTATTGAATTCAAAAGCACCTTCATTTAGGCGTGTATTTTGAGTTGACAAAAAAAAAAATCATTTCGAATAATTTTATCCGATTTAATAGATAAAAATAGAGACTGAATATGCAATGAAACCCTTTTATGAATATATAGCTATACGGCACAAATCTGCACACTATCTAAATAAGTAGTTATATATCATCAATAAATAGCAGGAGAAAATGGAGCGTCATTTTATTATAGATCAATAGATTTGTGATTTAGTGATAATGAAAATTAATTCAGGATTCTAATAGTTAAACTAGACACAGCCAAACCAACCCGAAATCGGCGAACTGGACAGGTCAAACCCTTTGAAAACCGGACTGGAACCGGAACCGTGAACCGCACATTAAAATCGGCGGTTCACGGGCTGGTTCCGGTTCAGGGGTATCAAAACCTGTGGAACCGCCGGTTCCGAACCAACGGTTAAAACCGGCGATTTAACCGATCAAACCAGATAAAAATTGATATTTAAAAGATATTTAGAAATGTAATTAATATGTTACTCCATATTAAAAGAAATGTAATTAATATTTAGACAATAATATCTTTATCAAAGCGAAAAAAAGAACGCAAGAACGAGATAAAATTGATTATAAAAAAGTGGATCAAACCGGACCGGAACTAACAGTTTAACTGGTCAAACGCGGAACTGGACTGGGTTTGTCCCAAACCGGAGAGTCACGGTCCGTTTCAGGTTCAAACTTTTGTTGAACCAGAAATGGCGGTTCACGAACCAAAACAATCGGTTCGTGAATCGTGATCACCCCTAAGTTAAACGCTGAAATATTAGTGGCATCTTTTTAAAAGTAGATCGTAAAATTAGACCATAATCTACTCCAAACAAATACCAAATGCTATTCTAACTGGCTTCTTTAGTTACTTAAAAAATACAATTAAAATTGTTAAACTTAAGATGCATGAGCACTAAGCCAATAGAATATTTAGGTCACTAAAAGGCTGATATCTTAGACATTGGATGTGACATGACTAGTACTATATAATATTTAGTAGCAAAGCCAACAGAAGATTCGATTTGGTTAGTGAAAGCTACCTCTATCGCATTCCCAACAACTAGATTACATTTAGTTAAGTGTTTAATATTTAATCAATGCAAAATTAAAACACTAATTTTGTTCTTAACCAATTCAATAATTAGGGTCACATCAAGTTTGGCATGAGAAAAGAAAGGACAACCAAAACATGAGGCATGCGTGGAACTCCCCTTACCTCGTGTCAAATGAATCTTCAATACATGCAAGAGGAAAAGACATTTATAAGACATGAAGCATTTGAAGCTTCGCTTTACTTGTTCATGACACAAAATCCTCAACAGGGTTTTCTGTGATCATACTTAATATATAGCAAAAACGTGTCAAAATCAAGTAGCATGCGGGGGCATTTATCATGACCCACTAGGTCTTGGAAGCTATTTGTATATGCAACTGAAGACATCTTCATGGAGAACACGAATTAGGGCACAACTTTCTGTTTTGTGTTTGTTTAAATGATCATTATTTGAACTTAAGATTTGAAGTAATAGGAACTAAACACAGTCTAATTGTGATTAATCTACTATTCTAAGCTAAGTTTACGTAATCGTTAAAAGAATATGTTTATTATGTTCACAAGCCTCTAAACTGTTTAATTTTGTGCTATTAGCCCTCCAACCCTTGACGATATATTTTCTGTTTTACAACTCCTTAACTAAACTTAAAAACAAATAGTTCAAGGGGTTATGAGATAAAAAATAGATAGCTTATGAAGGGAATTGTGAAATACAAAATAAACTGTTCAGGGAGTTGTAAAATACCAAGTAAATAGTTTAGGGTTTGTTGATGTACATTTGATATAGATTAATGGGCTGATAGAACAAAACTAATTTTTCCTAAGAGTTATAAATGTGATAGGCCTAAAAAAAATTATGTCAACAACTATCAAAGATAAATATTTATGTGAAGGAAAAAAGGCTTATTATATCTCTCAACCCTTAAACTATTAAATTAATCCTTAAATTATTTATTATCTGTTTCATAACGCCTTCAACTATTTATTTTGTGCTCCAAAGCCCCTGGAACTATTTGTATTTTAATTTCATTAGGAGGTTATAAATAGTTAGTAAACGATTTGACGATGCACATTTGATAATTTAAGGAGCTGTTAGGAATCTCACATTTCATAGGTTGAAATGATTTTATAATTAACTAGTTATTCTCTCATCTTAAGGTGTCTTTTAGGAATGTATTAGGTCTAATTTAAAATGGCATGAAAGTCATACATTATACAGTGCTCAGCCTTATGAGCTGTCATTTGACTAATATGTCCATCAGATGTCTTACTTTGTTCTGGTCTGATAAGGTATTTCTCCTCTCATAAAGTGCATTTTGGGAGTGCATTAGACAGGAACTAATGATACAAAATTAAATAGTACAATAGTTTGCGAATAAAATAAGTCTTGAAAAAAAATAATTGTTCTAATTATTAATGATTCTTTTAATTTGAAAAAATGAAAAATTACTACAAAAATCAAGGCTTTAGGACTATTTGAGATACAGGAAGATGTTTAATAGAGATGTATACTTGCATCATATATGCGATCTACATAGAATAACAAATTATAAAAACAGTAACTATGTTTGTGGGTATCACATATGATAACACTAAGTTGGAATATGTCCTAGCATGGAGCTATGTTCCCCTTCCATGTTCTTGTAACATAATGTAATGTCATTTTCGAGCAACATGCGTGCTACCAAAATTCGGTCTCTTGTGTTCGTCTTTGTATGATCACTCATACTATTTATCTAAATTATCTTCTACAATATATTCATCTTAATGACCTCGTTTATATAAGTTTTAGTTAACTCATGTATTTCATTTGACTAAAAATATGCCTTTTTGTTTTTTTATCAAAGTCAGGAAACTCGTAATTAAGAAAAGTTTTTGTAGGATTTGAATGTAGTTTTCCAAAACTTTTAGTACTAAATGTATAATTTTGCACTTATGGCTCATGGTCTAAAATTTAGCAAAAGATATTCTCAATCTTTCATCTCTTTAGTATTTTTTCACATCCGCTAATTTGCTATTCGAAATTTCTGCTAAATTCGATTTTTTTTTTTGACGAAGTGCTAAATTAGAGGTGATACTAATTGATACCATCGACAAATGACAACTTAATATGCTTAATGGTAATAAGCATCTCTTAAGTTAATAGTCTAGATATAGTTCTTCTTTTGATAAGTAATAATCTAGGTAAAGTTGTAAGTTCTAGTCTTTTAGAATGCAAAATTCACTTGAATCAACTCCTAAAATACTTAACACAAATGATCATGTAAGTGGATCCACCTCTGTTCACCTCCTTCCGAAAATTCTCCAGGAGGGACTGCCCATTCCTGGTGTATAATGTCATCCTCGACCTCTGCCCACCCCCTTTGGAAAATACTCCTGGAGGGATACTACCGCCTAATCCTGGAGTATATTGCCATCCCCACTTATACAGCTATATTGTCGCTGTCTACTCCTTCGCCAATTCCTGGCTCTGCCAACAATTAATTAGGATAGACATACATCTTAAATCAAATGTGATAGACCAATATTTGCGGCTCAGACAAATCCACGTTTTGTTCAATACATTGAAGTATTTTTTACTATATCTTTTACTTAAATTTTAGTATTTTGAGTATATTCCATTAAGAAATGCGAAACAACGATAACACAAATCGCATCGTCAAGAAAATCTAATCAATGTCAATGAATCAGAAACTCAACCTTTTAAACCAAAGTGGTCCAAACTGAATATCACAATACAAGTATAATATGCTTTATAAATCAGATGACTCTCATACGACGTGAGAAGTTAATATTCCAAGATTGCAGGATAATAAAAATGAACCATTTTGGACCGCCTGAATATTGGAGTTAGAAGACCATTCTTTAATTAATATATTCTTTTTTGTAGGTACCCAAAAGGAATAAAAACGATGCACGCACTTGTATGGGAGGAAGCAAATAACTTACTTTGAAGTTAGTATAAATTTATTTATACTAATATTAATTAGTGGGGGAATGTGAGTGATAGAAGACATTGAGCAAAACAAAGCACTAAGTTATGCAAAAGAAAAGTCCAGCAACGTCAGTCTTGTCTTCATCAACAATAGAAAGAAAGTGAGAGAGAGTGCCTTTCTGTGGCTAACGTTTTGATATCTCCCACTAAGTTGTGTTGGGTCGGCCGTTTCCGAGACAATCTTTTGTGGGTTTGTCACGTCTGTTTAGGCTTGCTCTTCCACTTGTTTTCTTTTCTTCTCTCTTTTTATTGGTTATTCTAGCCTTGCATATCTCCAACGTATAATTTATAAAGAGTTTAAAGAATTTAAACAGCAAAAAGATAAAACGGCCTTAATTTATATCGAACCACATATTTGAGTTCTAGAATTTAACAAATATTTATGTATAAGTAAATGAAACCGTAAAAATATTATTTTTGTGGAAAAGAAATTTATTTTACGGCAAACTATGTAAAGTACTTAGCAATTAATATTACTTCAAATTGTTAAGTGTGCGTGTAATTAACCTTAAGGTTTAGACTTCAGCTCATGTTGTAGGAAAAAAAACTATATAAGGTATCTATGAACATGAACTAGTATAATGCTTGTGTTACACACGGTAGTTTGTACTTTTTTATTTTGATAAAAAGATAATTTTTAGAATTAACAATTATATGTTTAAAAATTATATACTTAAATTAATTTTGAATTTTTTGGAAAATTTTAAGTTGAGAGATGAGTTACAGTGTTAAGGAAAAAATTGTAGCTAAATTAACACTAGTATTAGGCATTAGATAATTAAAAAAAAAAACAAATTGACAATTAAAGTTATGTTGTTGCTTGTTCAACATTACATATCTACTAAAATCACACGCATTCATTGTTGTGAAGATAAAAAAGTAATGCAACTTTTTTTTTAACTGAAAACGCAATGTAACTTATGTAAAACCTAAAAACAAAAGTGCAGAACAATATTTTGGTATTTGATACCTATTAGATAGAACTACACCAATATATATTCAAGTATAACAGAAACAAACATGTTTTGTAAAAACTAAATCTAACAAATTGGGAAGATCATTTTCATTTTGATTCTTGGATACATTTTTCTCATCCTAAACGGCTCCTAAATAAAGAGAAATATTCAATAAATTGGAAAGACCCATTTTCATTCCAACTCTTGGGTACATTTTTCCCACACAAAACGACTCCTAAGTAAAGAGAAATATTCAATAAATTGGAAAGACCCATTTCCATTCCAACTCTTGGGTACATTTTTCCCATACAAAACGACTCCTACGTGAAGAGAAATATTCAATAAATTGGAAAGACTCATTCCCATTCCAATTCCTGAGTACATTTTTTTCCATACCAAATCGTTCCTAAGTAAAGATAAATATTATTTTATCATCTTCTACATTGGATTTTTTTACCATGGCACTTCTCATCTTGATTATATATTCATCCTTTGTATATCCTTCTTCGATCCCCGCTAATCATAACTTCAGTTTGAAATCTACGGAAAGAAAATGAAATGACATTACACAGAAGAGACTTGATGATAATTTAGAAATAAAAAGGTTCTAAAAATTAAATAAACAGAACTTAAGAATTAACTACGCACAAAAATTTGGTGAATTCTTGAATTTTGTTATATATGGTGCTCCTTCATACTCCGCAATAATTCTTCAATAGTCAAAATAAATGCAAACAAATCATGTAAAAAAAGGCTTAACATTTGTTTCCATTTATATACATATTGCTTTAAATTAATTGGAAGGAAAAAATGGAGGCAATGGAAGTGTGGAAGGGAAAAAGGCAGCCGGGAGAACAATTGGAATAATTGACAAGGTGGAATTCTTTGAATGGGTGATTTAATTGGGCCAAGAATATGGTCATAAAAGTGGCCGACGATTCGGCGTTAAGATGGAAGGGGTAAAATAATTAAGAAAGAACATGGTGTGCACAGTGTCCGACGGTTAATTAAGAGGGATAAAAACACGTTGATGTTTAGTTTTGAATCATAAATTCAATTGAGCAAACCCTACTCTCAATGTTGTGAATATGCTGTCAAAAGCTACAAATTAATGTTAATATCTACTTGATAAATAGTCTAACCATCAAATATTTATATGCTATTACTATTTTGCAAATAAGAATGTATTGCAATACACTCTGAAGATAAGTAGTGTAACTGAAAAATATTTATCACAAATATTTATATACTATTACTATATTGCAAACCAATATATTAGTATGTTTATATATTACTATATTTATATTTTTTTTATAGTTGCTATATTTATATGTGAAAATTTTTATATAACTATATTTATATTACTATAATAAATTGAAAATATACTAAAAGATAGTTGAGTATCTCAACAATGTTGGAATTTTTGCAAATATATTTCAATTAATATATTGCAAATATAATAAAAGATAGTAGAGTATTACAATAATGATGGAATTTTTGCAAATCAATATATTACTATATTTATATATTACTATATTCAAATATGAATATTTATATAGAACTATATTAAATTACTATAATATATAAGTATATTCCATTATCGTTAATGGAATGTTCAAGGTGGAAAGTGGGGATTAATTTTTTTCAATTGAGAAGGATGACACATTTGCGTAATTTGTTTAGATGCAAATTAAAGGTGCACTTGTGTAGCCTTATATGAATAAACCCTAACGCCATATGTCAATGTACAAAGCTATCCGCTTGTTAGAAATATGGAAAAACTCTCTTACTTTAAATATATGTATATATATATATTGATTAACTATATGGCCAATGTTGTCTTCATATATCATTTTCTTTTTTTATGAGGTGCCTTTAGATGGAATTAAGCTCTAATTCAATGTGTCTTGATATAAGAGCAAAAGGACTAAGATTGAGAGTGAGAAGGTTGGAACAAGAATGAGAAAGAAGGGAATAAGAATGAGAGTGAGAAACTTGTAAGGGAATGTAATTATAATCAAATTTTAGGTCTCAGCGATCAGCTTAAACTTTTAATTATATTAAATTAGTTCCTCGTAAAAGCGAATGCTACATGTAAAAGGAAAAAGGCTGAGAGAAAAAGGATTAAAAGTGTGTGAGAGAGAGAGGAGACGAAGAAAAAATTTGAACAAGAGTGAGGACAACATGATGTAGGGATGAAGAGGATGAGAAACGATATAGAGTTAATAGTTTTGAAAGGAGAGAATCTAGGGCTTGTTGGTTGGTTAAGTGGTTAGAGGTGGATTGGTGTATTTTAGAGAAGACTAATCACTATTAAGAGGGGTTTTTTTATAGTTCTCTCAGCCATTGGTTTGCATTTGCACTAAAATTTTGTGTGTTTATTTTTGTTTTTGAAAAATTTAAAACCGTAAATCAAACTGAATCTGTTGATTTATCCTTCTTTAAGATTGCCACCACTAAACTAAACCAATCAATTAACCAATCACGATAATTTGACTTAGTTAGGTCAGACAGGTTGTTTTTCTTTTCCCTCTCCCCTTAGGAAATATAATATATATATATAAATTTGGATTTTTTTTTTTGAATTCATGATCGTAATTTGTTTTTATCGGCTTCTAATGACGTATACGGTAACATCCAAATCCCTTCACTTGCGAGTTTGATCTTAGGACTAAAGGTCCATGGGAGACATTGCCTACCGTTGAGGTAAGGCCACGACTCGATCGAGAAAAAGTTATCCCCTTATGTACCCGCTAAAAGCATTCCACAAATGATGTCGATTTACAATTTTTATTATACCACATATTTTACATATATAAAACTAGACAGTGATAAAAAGAAATGTTGCATATATCTTAGTGAAATATTTTCCTCATTTTCCAAATGACTCTTACATTCAATAAATTCTATTTTTAAAATTAAAATCTACATATATGATGTTTGAATAAACTTCAGATTTATCACTGGTCCTATGTGTTGTATGTTTACAAAATTGGAGAAGATAGGAATTAAGCAAACTTTTTTCCTCCTAACCCTTAAACTAGAAAAACTAAAAGAAAGTTATTGGAAAACTATAAATATTTGAAAAACAAAAAGTAACTCTTTAGATCATTACTAAGATCATTTATGAGGTTATGTCATGCCTTGCCTCATTCATGCAAACCAATCTGCATGTGTTGCTGAAAAGAATATTATTGACGATGTTTTGCTTGCTCATGAACTGTTGCACAACTATCATATACCTCATGGTCCTGCTAACTGTGCATTGAAAATAGACTTAAGAAGAGCCTATGATTCCATTCATTGAGATTTTGTGGAGGGGGCTCTACTTGTGTTGTGTTTCCCTTCTTAATTCATTGCATGGATCATGGCTTGCATTAGGTCTTGCACTTTTTCACTCATGATAAATGGTTCTCTTCAGGGATATTGTTCTAACAAACGAGGTCTAAGACAAGGTGATCATATGTCTCCACTGTTATTTGTTCTATATATGGAATACCTGTCTAGACTTTTTGACTCACATATGCCCACATCATTTCAATACCATTCTGGTTGCAAAGATTTAAAGCTTATGCATCTGCCTTTTGCTGATGATTTAATGATATTATGTGGTACTAGGGCTGAGCATGGCTAAGTTCAGTTCTGACCCAAGAACTAGAACCGAACCGAAATTTTGGTTCTTTCATTTTTTAAGAACTAGAACCGAACCATAAGACACAAAATTTCGAGACAAAACGGTTCAATTCTTAGGGTCTTTTGGGATGGAGAAACTGATTCGATTCCGGTTTGGTTCTTGGGACTTTTTTTCAAAAAAAAAACATTCAATAAAACTTTTACATACAAATAAATTTTACAACATAATTGTAGAGCCTGGATTTGAAGAATTGGCCGCACTTGGAGCTTTTGGCTTGTTACTTGATTTGCTACTAGATTGATCCATCTAAAACAACATAAAAAATTACAATCAAACCCAACAAAGTATACAAAATTAAAATGAGATAACTTTGAAATGTTTAAGTCAAATTAAGTTCATTTAAACAAAACGTAAAAGTCACATATACGTCAACATAGTTAAAAGAATTAATTAACTTGATTGAAAGGATTTTTCAAAAATAAAAACTTGATTAACAAGAAGTTAACAATTACAATCTAATAAAGAGGAGTATTATATTTTCTAATATTTTTTCAGCAATGAGTCAAACAAAACACATCTCCCATTTTGTGTATCAAATTCGGTTCAGAATTTAGAGTACCAAACACAACAAAAAATTTATCAAAAATCAGTGACTGCACAAGACAACAAAAATGTATTAGAAATGTATCATTTACTAATTGTTACCTGCTCCTCGAAAGTTCAAAAGCTCCTACCTGACTCTGATATCTCTGAAGCAAAAAACACAATCAAGGTCTGCAAAAAAGTTGATAACAAATTAAAATCAACATCGATCAGAGTAGAAAACCAAAGAAGTTTTGAACTTTCTGAGTAAAGACAGAGTGAGACGAAGAGAAAATTAGAAAAAGGCGATACCTTTTGCGGCGAAAAGACAGAGAATTTGAAGATGAAACCATCTTTCACTCCTCTGATGACTTGAAACCAGTCGATGATTCACTCCTATGATGCAACAGAAGGAAAAAATCAGTAACTGAAAAATCTAAATCACAGCACATTGATTGAAACAAATAAAACAAATGGGTGAGGTTCGAAATTTACTAACCAGAGGCGACGAGAGAGACGGGTAAGTGGCGTCGGAGAGCATCGGAGTGAGGGAGAGTCGACAAGAAGATGGGTCAGTGGCGTCGAAGTGCAACGAGAACAGAGGACAGAGAGAGAACAAAGAAGTGAGAGTAGAGTGAGGGAGGGAGGACCGACGAGACGATGGGTGAGTGGCATCGGAAAGCATTAGAGTGAGGGAGAGCCGCCGAGAAGATGGGTCAGTGGCGTCGGAGTGCAACGAGAACAGAGGATAGAGAGAGAACAGACAAGTGAGAGTTGAGTGGGTGAGGCCGACGAGACGATGGGTAAGTGGCGTCTAAATGCGACAGTGAGGACTGATGAGATGGGTGAGTAGCGGCTTGAGAGAGGCGATAGCGAGAGAGTCAGAGGCGACGAGAGTAGAGAGAGCAAATCAAGGGTTTGGGAATTGGGGGTGATTTGGATTTTGGAAAGGAACGGCCATTTTTTTAGTTTTTGCTCTGCAATAATTGCATAACGGCATGCCATTTAACAGTGAAAATTAGAGAAAATGAGTTCTATTTTGTATACATTCAACAGAATTTGTTTTTATTTTATATAATAAGATATATATTATTAATGGAAGGGTAAAAGTTAATAATTAATGGACATCCAACGTGTGAGACGTTTATTTATTGAAAGAATAAATATATAAGAATTTAGGAGATTGCATAATAATTAATGGACATATAATTTATATACTTACAAAAAAAGACATAATTTGAAAATAAAAAGTTTATTTTAAATTAAGAGTGAATACAAAAAATACAAATGAAAATTTAACAAAAGAAATTGACAAAAACTATTAAAAATGACAAGCTTTTTTAATTCATTTGCTCTTCCATGCAAGTAATGAATTATGATAAAAAAATCATAACATTTATCGCTTTGAACACCTATTGTATACCTTTGAATTTTGAACACATATTGAACACTTATTATTATATGAACACCTATGTATACACCTTTGAGAATACCTATGATTATATGAATACCTATTAAACACTTATAATTATATGAACACCTATGTATACCTTTGTACACCAATTGAACTCCTTCGTACACCTATTAACACCTATGATTATATGAACACCTATTTATACCTTTGTACACCTATTGAACTACTTTGTACACCTATGAAGACCTATGTTTTTATGAACACCTATGTATACCTTTGTACACCTTTGAACATTTTTTATTATATGAACACCTAATGAACACCTATGATTATATGAATGCCTATGTATACCTTTGTACACCAATTGAACTCCTTTGTACACCTATGAACATCTATTGAGTACCTATGTTCATATAAACACCTATGTATACCATTGTACACCTATTGAACTCCTTTGTACACCTATGAACACCTATGTTCTTATGAACACCTATGTATACCTTTGTACACTTTTGATTATATGAACACCTATTGAACTCCTTTATAGACATCTATGAACACCTATGTATAGTTTTGTACACCTATTGAACTCCTTTATAGACCTATGAACACTTATGATTATATGAATGTGTATGTATACCTTTATACACCTATTGAACTCCTTTATAGACCTATGAACACCTATGTATATAATTGTTCATATATATATATAATTGGCCATATGACATACACACACACACACACACATATATATATATATATATATATATGATAAAAGTGGATGATTAAAGATGGCTAATTAGTACTACTAATTTAGTATATGAATGATTATACATATATAATTATATATATATATATATATATATAAACAATTAATTATATATGTATAATTATTCATGTACTAAATTAGTAGTACTAATTAGCCATCTTTAATCATCCACTTCATATATATATATAATTTTCGGTACTAGTTTTGGTTCTTCGGTTCGGGACGGTTCTCGGTATGGGTATTGCTTAAGATCCAGAACCGTCCCAAATAAAAATTAAAGGACGGTTCGATTAGGAAAAAGTCAAAAGTCAACAATTTTTTTCTGTTCCGGTTCTTTTCGGTTCTGGTTCTTTTCGGTTGAGATATTTGGTTTGGTTCGAAAATCTCTAGGACCTATGATCAGCCCTATGTGGTACCCATATAAAGTCCATTCAAGTTGTTCATGAAATCTTAAATCACTTTTCTTTGGTTTTTTTAATGCATGTGAATGAAGGAAAAAATTCCATTTTTTTCTCTGGAGCCAATGATGAAGACAAACAGGTTGTTCTTAGTCTTCTAAGGTTTAATAATGGGATGTTGCCAGTTAAATACTTAGGTATGCCCTTGATCTCTTCTCGTTTTAAAAGAGAACATTGCTCAGTTTTGTTGGACAAAATTTCTGCTAGAATTACATCCTGGACAACAAGGTGCCTTTCATATGCAAGGAGGTTACAATTGATTAATGCTTTCTTACAAAGCATTTAGGTTTATTGGTGTTCTATATTTGTTTTGCCAAAATCTATTGTGCATGAAATTGATAAGAAATGTCATGCATTTTTGTGGATGGTAAAGAGCAAGGGTCTAAAAGCCTTGTCTCCTAGGAAAAATGTGTGTAAACCTAAAAATGAAGGTGGGCTAGGCATTAAAGATTTAGTGTCATAGAGCAAAGCTGTTGTAGGAAAATGTATATGGGATTTGTTGGTAACTAAATCCTCTATGTGGGCTACATGGATTACCTATCAAGAACTTAACAAAAAAAATTTTAAACCTATGAATTGTAGTTGGGCATGGGGGAATTTGTTGAAACTTAGGCATAAATTTCTCCCCTGTTTTGAATATATTCTAGAGGATGAAAATGAGTTCTCTTTCTAGTTTGATCCCTAGTTTAATGGCCAAGCTGTGGTTGATGCATATCCTTCTCTTATTATTTCTAATACTGATATTCCTAAAAAAGCTAAAGTTTTTTTTATCTATAGAGGCGTAATAGATGGGTTTTTCTGGAGTCCCTAAGTGATGATATTGAGTAGGTATGGCAAAATATTGCACAGATACTACCTTGTCAGCTCAGATCCTATAGGATCTGTTGGAAGCACTCTCCCAATGGTGCTCTTACGATCAAAAGTGTCTGGAATGAGTTGCGTACAAAGTCAACTGCAGTTTCTTGGTATAACTTAGTATGGGGCTTGCTCATATCCCCAAACATGCTTTTATTTTGTGGCTTACTATGCATAAAAAGCTAGCTATCAAAGCTAGACTTTGTTAATTGGGCATGATTCCTTATTATTTATGTGTATTTTGTAATAATACTCTTGAAATTATTGAACACCTTTCTTTGCTTGTGCTTTTACATTTGCTTCCTGGATAAGCTTGCTAGCTAAATGTGGCATTCAACGTACTATACTTCCTTGAACAAGGGAAGTTAGTCGCTTTAGCAAGAAGACTAATGGGAAAACAACTTTGAGCAAAGTGAGGCATGTCCTATTTGGGGCGGTTGTTTATTGGGTTTATATGGCTAGGAATAGAAAAAAAATTCATCAAATGGTCATGGATTTTTCCAGCCATCTTTGGATAGTGCAAGAATGAAGGTAGAAGGTGTTGAGAATGTTCTTTTGAAGTTATAGATCTTGATGGTTTGTTGTGTCAAGCTTATGATGATTTGTTGTTGTTTCTATTGTTTCTAGTTAGTTGATTTTTTGCTGATATTAGAGGTGTGGCATCCTGCTCTAGCCTTACTTTTCTGTCGATATGTGAGTCAGAGCTCGGTAAGTGACAATTGGAGTTGGAGTGCGTAATTTGTACATAAATTCTTATGTATTCTTTCTTTTGATGGGAAAAAAGTGGACTGATTTACCCAAAAAACAAAAAGTAACTCTTTAATAAATACGTTGAGATAATTACAAGTAGAATTGTTTCTTATAAAAAGAAAAGAAAGATGAGAAAGAGTAATATATAATACTGATTAGACATGAGTATAAAGATCATTGAACTTAAATTCTGAATTGTAACGGTGATGTTACAAGGACCATCATCAATGATGAGACGTTACAAAGACCATCATCAATGACAAAACGTTAGAAAACGTTAATATATAGACATAAGGATTATGTGCAAACGGGAGGAGAGGAAGTTTTTCTACTCAATTTTTATACTTATGTTTTGTTAAATTCTTTATTAATTAGGGAGTCGAAAACTCTTCCGGGGAGCAACCTGACCTCATTTTGTTTGTGCTAGCAGATTTTAAGGTGACGTTCGATTTCTCCAAAGGTTCGTGTTCTTTCTTTAATTGTTGCTAAAATCGAGGTAACGACAATTGGCGTCGTTTGAGGAAATACGAACCAAAAGCCATGCTTGTTGTTGTTCAAGCTGTGGCCGGCGGAGAAGATAACTCTATTGTTGATTGATTCACTTGGGACCCTCGATCAAGCAATTTTAGTACTTTTTGGTGTAGCTTAAATGGTTGATGGTGATCATGAACTAGGTTATTTAGTTTGTTAGATTAGATAAATAATTTGATCTTTTTTGTTTGGCTGCCAAGCTAATTACTTACCTTTCTAAAATCATGATGCAACTTTGGTATAGCATTACATGACAATGGTTGTTACGCCTTTTGTGTCTTTATTTTAATATCAAGATATGCTTGATTTATGAGTTATCTCTTTAGAAAATTGTACTATCTTTTCTTGGTAGGTTTGATCTGGAAGAAAGTTAATTTCTTAAAAAAAAAAGATCAGATGATATTTACGAGTTGTAATGTTGTATCTATTTTGTACCTGAATAATTCATATATGTTGTTATCTCAAAGATTTTTTATGCATGCAAATCTAAAATAGTTCATTGTTCTAAATTAACAATTCCTTGTCAGCTTTTTGTAATCATGAACTTATAGGGAGTCAATTATTGGCTTCGATATTATTTTCATGAGGATTATCACCCTCCAAATTGTTCTTGGGAATTCTAATTTCTAGCAATATGTCATTATTAATATATGCTTCAATATTTTTCCAATTTGCATCTTCTGGTAGTTTAAGCCTTCTAATATATCCATGTACCCACCATCGCCCACTTCTCCAGTAAGGTCCTGATTCAATCTATCAGAAATTTTATTCATAATATTACTGAGAAATCGGGCTTGAAATGCAAATTTACCATGCGTTAGGTCTTCGACCTGATGGAGTATAGGCATGTGTAGCACAAATGAAAAATGCTTTTCACAGGCTTCAGAGTTGAAATATTCAGAGTTAAGCACATCTTTCTGCATTTCCTGCTGTTTTGCTCTAGTTGTTGTATTAGAAAGTTAGAAACCTTGCAGACAAGCAAAATGCTTGAGAAAAATCTTTGAAGGAAAGAAAAAGGGAGCCTGGAGAGTAAAGCCAGTTGAATTTGAGAAAATTCACATACAACAGCTTTATCTGCTTAGTTCTTATGTTTTTCACCCAAAGAATTTTGAACTCATCTCAAGCTTTCAGGTATAACCGTATAACTAAGCATTTTAAATGCTTCTTTTCTTTATTCCTTTTTCGGGTAATTTTGGCTGTAGTGATTTGGAATTCCTAACCCCTGAAATCCCATAGTCGATCTCTGTATTATGGTATGTTTAATGGCTACTTGTTTATCATTAAACTGTTGTTTTATCTTTCAATTGATAGTTATACTTGCAGCATGAAAATATAGCCTTTACTTTTGAGTTTTCTTATTGCTTCTTCAAAATTCTCTTCAAGCTAAATTTATGAATGCATAATAATCATGTTTTTAGTAAAAAGAACATGAGAGCTTAGTGGTTAACCACTCAACATGAAAAGAGCTTTCGGGAAATTAGGCCTTCACGTGACAAATATAATGAGAAGAAAAACTTGCGAGAAATCGGGCTCTCACGTGACAAAGATAGTGAGTAGAAAAACTTGCAAGAAATAAGGCTCTCACATGACAAATATGTGTAGTGAGTAGAAAAGCTTACGAGAAATCAAGCTCTCACCATGAAAACATGCGATGAAAAGATAGACTGCAATGTGGCAATGGAGCATGAAGCTTGTGGGAAACTGGACACTCATTGTAGAACACACGCAGTGGAAAATTGAACATCATGGGAACAATTGATGAGACATGAGTAAAAAGATCATTGAACTTATTAAATTCTGAATTGTAACGGTGATGTTACAAAGACCATCATCAATGATGAAACATTACAAAGACCATCATCAATGACGAAACATTACAAAACATTGCATTAAGATCATTTATTTACCGTCATGCTATATATAGACATGAGGATTATGTGCAAAGGGGATGAGAGGAAATTTTTCTACTCAATTCTTATACTTATGTTTTGTTAAATTCTTTACTGACTTAGGCGTCAGAGACTCTCTCGGGGAGCAACCCGACCTCACTTTGTTTGTGTGGACAGATTTCAAGGTATCGTTCGAGTTCTCTAACCATTCGTATTCTTTTTTAATTGTTGTTGAAATCGAGGCAACAACAAATACATATACTAGATAGGTGGACAATTAAGGGCGGATTTTGGGTATGGCTCAAGAAATATTAGGGCATGGAATTCTTGCCCACAGCACATCCCAGTCCGATCTGCATAAAAAATTTATAAATAAAAAGTCAGGGTTGGGTTAAAGAAATTAGTCTGTGGACTGATTTTTCCTGGCCCAAATGTTAAAATATATATTATAATATTATAATATTTATTAAAATAATAATTATATAAATAAAAATGTTATGTGACACTATAGTGACAATCACCATAATCAAAAGCACTTCAAATAGTAATACATTGACTTGCATAAATGCTTGTTTCAAATTATGAGCATTACGAGACAAGATCAATCAAGAAAATGTAAATTATTGTTGTCTCGATCAAACAACAATGAACTTATAATGAGTGAGAAATGTCTTCAAGCTTTGATGTTTGAGTG
This sequence comes from Flueggea neowawraea, assembly GCA_948243855.1. Taxonomy (NCBI): domain Eukaryota; kingdom Viridiplantae; phylum Streptophyta; class Magnoliopsida; order Malpighiales; family Phyllanthaceae; genus Flueggea; species Flueggea neowawraea. Next base: position 21,020 of record CAODLS010718000.1, read on the forward strand.
ACCTACAAAATAAGAAAGGTCAGAGGTCGAGAACTCGTCTGTTGGATCACTCCAACGCTCTAGTCGACGATATGAAAAAGTATCAATATTCTTTAGTGAGCGAGCAGAACATACCTCATAAATGAAGTAGAAGTGTATTTATACAGTGAAAATGGGTGAAGAGTCTGATGAGGTATCCTCTACAAATTTTGAACATATGATTATGTTTGTTTTTTTCTCTTTACAGGTCTTTATAGTCTTATCAGCTCCAATTTAAAACATGTGTTTATTGTGCATTTCTTAGAATATGGACCTAAGTTGTTGTACTTGGGTCTCGTATATCATACAAACTGACCTCTGTCTCTGTTAAGTTTGTAGGTTTAAAAGGCTTAACACCCAAGCCACATCATAAATGATATTGGATTGACTATATATCTAAACTATTATTTACACATACAAATTAGTGTAAAGACTAATCAGTTGTTATTTTAAATAAAAGTTAATCGTATGCCATCACAATTTGCACCTTTTTTATGGCAGACAATTTCATATTCGGAGTTCATAATTAAGAAGTGTAAAGGTTGACATGAAGAGCCACATTGACTCCAGTTCATAGCAAAGAGTCAAGCTAAACTAATTCATACAAAATCAAATTAGTGGAATATGATAAGATCATCAGCCATAAAATAGGGAAATAAGATCATCATTTTAGACACCAACATTAATATTCCATATCATTAAGTACAAAACTATGTGTTCCTCCTATAACGAAAGTCGCTTGTGTCAAACTTTTGCTTTTGTTTATTGTTTCTTTTCTTGAGCATTTCAATGCTTTAGTTCTTTTTTTTTTTCAATTAGTTTCTCCTTTTTCTTCGCCATATAGTCATTTGTAGATTACATTTAGTGTTGCTATCCTAAAACTTTCCATACCCCAAATCTTGACTAAACTATAAGAAAATCGAAAACAGCAAAAGCATTGCATTTTTTTCCCACTCGAAGCGTAAAAATTCAGGCAAAGCGCAAAAGGAATAGGATTGCCTGATATGGGAAAAATAAAATAAAAAAAGAAGGTTTATCTCAGCGGAAAAAAAAAACACGACAAAAAAGATGGCTACTTTGGCCTAAGCTTAGACAAATGTATCGACATTCATTATTGTTTCTTTTCTTTTTCCTTGATTAAATTTTTTTTTTATTATCAACGTAAATTTGGATTTTGGAGGTAATTGTAATCTTCTCCTCTTATTAATCCATCGCTTTGTGGATTATTTAAATAAAATTGTTATACTCATATATATATAAAAGATAGACTTAGACTTGGAGAGTGGAGATGGAGAAATCAACATATGTTACTTATCCTTTTCTTTTTTCCCATGAATGTTAGCATGTTTACTCATCTATTTTTCAATGGGATCGTCTTGCAAAGTATATTTACGTCGACCATAAACATATCATATTCTAGAAAAAGTGTAATGTTATACCTTTTTTTTTACTGTTAAAAAAAATTCTCTATTGCTAAATGCTCAATTCGTTAATCTTTATAAAAGTAATATTATGGTCTGGTAATTTTGGGAGGGGGGGGGGGGGGGGGTTGGGGGCGCGGGGGGTTTAAAATTAAAAATTTTTTTAAATTAAAGGTTCAAAAAAAAAGCAAAACAAAAATAAAATAAAAAAAGAAGGTTTATCTCAGCGGAAAAAAAAAACACGACAAAAAAGATGGCTACTTTGGCCTAAGCTTAGACAAATGTATCGACAT
>CAODLS010718264.1:0-21001 GCA_948243855.1 Flueggea neowawraea
ATTACGGCTCATACCTCCAAAACTAACACGGTTGATTACGGCTCATACCTCCAAAGCCAACAAGGTTGATTACGGCTCATACCTCCAAAGCCAACAAGGTTGATTACGGCTCATACCTCCAAAGCCAACAAGGTTGATTACGGCTCATACCTCAAAAACCAACAAGATTGATTACAGCTTATACCTCTAAAGCCATTTAAGTTGATTACGGCTCAAACCTCCAAGGCCATTACAATGTTGTTTTTCATAGGTTCATAACCAACCTTCCCCACACTCTCTAAAAGAGTTAATAAAACATTTACAAAGAAATGAAGTTCTATGCTAGAGTACATGTGTTGACATAATACTCTTGATCTTCTCTCTAGCTTGATTTTGGGGTTTTGGGGTGATGGAATGATCAAAACATTTTAGCTTTGAAAGCATATGATCATCCATGTTTTTTCGCACTTCATTGATGTATTTATAGCTTCTTCAAGCCATTTGACCATTGGTATTGAGAAATTATCCGTTGGAGACTGTTTATAGCTGTTATAGCATTCTGCGTCATTCTCACGTATGTCACTTCATTCTCACGTACCTCACCTGAGAATTCTCCAGCTTACATAGATTTGTTTTATCTCACGTACGTTGATCATCTTTGAGGAAGCCTTGTGTACATGAACTATATCTTACATACGTCAACTAGAACACACGTACGTTAACTTGTCCTTGCGTACGTGACATGTGCTTCAGATGGTTCCAATAGCTTCTGCTTTTCTTCAAGCGCTATCTCACGTACGTGACACACTTCTAACATATGTGAAGTACTTGCAGTGGCTTGCTTCGCAACTCTGAGCTTTTCAACGTGTTTTGCTTTAACTCAAATGTTTTGCACATCTTCAAAACACAACACGAACTTATTGTTGATCGCCCTTGATCCAACAATCTCCCCCTTTTTGATGATGTCAAAACTTTGAAGAATTTAAGCACTACATCAAGGCAACATAACCTTGATCAAGGATTTCATCATTGTCATGAGGTTAGGATTAAAGATGTCTGATCATATATATATAAAAACTAATTTCACTCCCTCTATCAGAAACAATTTATGCAAATTTTCAAAATTTTCTTTTCTCCCCCCATTTGAAAACAATTTGCACATTGTTTGAAATATTTAAAAATCATTTCTCCCCCTTTTGAAAATGATTTGTGCATAATTTCCAAACCTTGTTTTCTCCCCTATTTAAAACAAAAAATCAATAAAAATGAGAGGACTTGAAAAGATAATACCAAATTTAGCATCTCCATTAATGTAGGATCTTTGCTTCAAGGATGTTAAGCCTTCTAGAACGGAAATCCGCTCTGATACCACTTGTTGGAAAATTTTCCCAGGGGTGCCTTGGTGAATTTTGGAGAGCGAAAGCGAGTTGGAGTGAGGCGAGAAAAACAACACCAATATTTTTATAGTGGTTCAGCCAATTATGCTTAAGTCCACTACCTAAGTCTCACTTAGGCTTTCCACTAACAGAGATTGATTATGGCTTAATCCAACAAAGCCTTACACCAAGGTTAATTACGGCTCATACCTCCAAAACCAACAAGGTTGATTACGGCTTATACCTCTAAAGTCATTTAGGTTGATTACGGCTCAAACCTCTAAAGTCATTTAGGTTGATTACGGCTCAAACCTCTAAAGCCATTACAATATTGTTTTTCGCAGGTTCACAACCAACCTTCCCCACACTCTCTAAAAGAGTTTACAAAACATTTACAAAGAAATGAAGTTCTATGCTAGAGTACATGTGTTGACATAATGCTCTTGATCTTCTATCTAGCTTGATTTTTGTGTTTTAGGGTGATGGAATGATGAAAACATTTTAGCTTTGAAAGCATATGATCATCCATGTTTTTCTGCCCTTCCTTGATGTATTTATAGCTTCTCTAAGTCATTTGACCGTTAGTGTTGAGAAACTAGCCGTTGGAGACTGTTTATAGCCATTACAGCCTTCTGCGTCATTCTCATGTACGCCACTTCATTCTCACGTACGTCACCTGAGAATTCTCCAGCTTACGTACGTTTGTTTTATCTCACGTACGTTGATCATCTTTGAGGAAGCCTTGCATACGTGAATTATATCTTACATATGTCCATTAGAACACACATACGTTAACTTGTCCTTGCGTACGTGACATGTGCTTCAGAGGGTTCCCGTGGCTTTTGCTTTTCTTTAGACCCTATCTCATGTACGTGACACACTTCTAACATACGTGAAGCACTTGCAGTGGCTTGTTTTTCAACTCCGAGCTTTCCAACGTATTTTGCTTTAACTCAAATGTTTTTCACATCTTCAAAACACAACAAGAACTTATTGTTGATCACCTTTGATCCAACACAAACACCCCATAGAAAGGATTTTACTGGATAATGGGAGTTCAGTCAACCGAATCTACTGGAACTGCTTTCAGAAGATGAACCTCAGCGCAAACAAGTTGAGATAAGTGAGGACGCCACTTTACAACTTCAGTGGCGAGGTTGTATCAGTGATGGGGTCAATACAACTACCGATCAAGCTGGGAAATGACCAAATAGTAACATGGATGGCCACCTTTATGGTGGTAAAGTCAGTATCAACCACCTTTAATGTAATATTGGGGCAGCCATTACTTAATGACATGAGGGCAGTAATCTCACTGGCCTACTTATTGATGAAACTCCCTACTCCGCAAGGGGTAGGTTAAGTTCGAAGAGACCAGCAAAAGGCTCAAGCTTGCTATGTGTCGTCCATTAGAGGTAAGGACTCCTGTTACTGTATCTCAACAATGGCGATAAAAGATGGAAAAGAAGAGGTGAATGTGGAAAGCAAACCTGAGTCGACTGACAAGTTGGAGAGCGTGAGACTGAAAGAGTCCGATGAAGAAAAGCTTGTGTTCGTTGGGAGTCAACTCGTTCCACATATCAAAGAGGAGATTGTGAAATGCCTCAGGGATAATGCAAACATCTTCTCTTGGATTTCGGTTGACATGCCATGTATAATACCTCGTCCGTTCTGATAAAATTTCCCTATAGCGTTTCAACCAGTTCCAACAAGATCTCAGGTGGAATAACATTTGATTTCGAACGACGCCATTTCAATTGCAAAAATTTAATCTCGAATGTATGAGATGATGTTAAGGTGTTGGAAATGTTCACATTCATTTCAAGATGATGAATTGCAAGTTTGATGAGTTGTTAGGTCCAGACGACGATGGGAATGAAGATTTCAAGTGTGGGATGCAGTTTTGCGAGCGTTGAAGGGCTTCTGTGCGCATAGATCATCGCTGAGATGGACCATCAACGTGCCTAAAACCTTTTGTGTGCATTGGAGTAGTTTTACGCACGTTGATGAGCATCTGCGAGCGCTATTGGTCTTCTGGACTTGAACCGTGAGCAACTTGAGTCTTCTACGTGCCTTGTACACGTAGTACATACGTTGTTCTTTGTCTAAGAATAAACCATGGAGATTTTGGGTCATCTACGTGCCTTGTACATGTAGTACACATATTGTTCTTCATCTAGGAATGAACCATGGAGATTTCAATTCGTCTACGTGCCTTGTACATGTAGTACGCACGTTGTTCTTCATCTGTGAATGAACCGGGGGTTCTTGAGCCATCTATTTGCGCTGTAGGAAAGGACTGTGCACGTTGATGTTGATTTGCATTGGGCTGAGATCGTACGAGCACCGTCAGACGATTTATATTCCAATGAACCTTCAATTGCACCTCTGTAACTCTGAACTATCTTGAATACAATACCTGATTCTAGAACACCTCCTATCTTTGCACTTCACCAAATACCTTGCTTGATTCCGACGTCATGTAACTATTTGTGGCATTAATTCCTATCGAGCCTACATTTGGGTGGAAGTCTGTAGAAAATAAATGGTTATAAGCTTTTCCTACCCTGCAACTATTTGTTGATTTCGTGATCTAAAAATTTGCTTGCTGTTCTCAGAATGCATATGGTTAGTTCACTCTAAGATACAATGTTTGTCTAAATTGCAATTGGTGCTGACAAGTCAATAATAGTCATGGAAAGTCGATGATATCTCTGATATGGGTTGACTTTCAATTTGGCGTAACACCTTGAATTGCTTTGTAAAGCGAATATGCTTTCTTCCTCTAAATTTGAATAAGCTCTGTTAACGGGGTTAGATGATTATCGACAAGATGATCGTAGCTCTGGACATGCTCTAAACTGGATCATAAGTGTAAGAGCTGCTTTCTGAAATCGATCTGCTTACACCTTGGATCGAGACCATCAAGCGGTTAGTCCTTGGATTTCTTATGTTAGTTAATTCCTTAGCAGTATTTGAACCCATTCTGAATTCCTGGACAATGTCCGTATCTGTTTGGCTCTTCATAGCAAAGTTTGTATCTGGGCTACCTTCCTAGTGAAGTATGTAACTATTATCCTTTTCATAGCAAATTCTGTATCCATTGTACTCTTCTCAGCAATGTCTATAACTGCACTACTACCCTCAGCAATGTCCGTCTAGTTTGGATTTGCAATTGCACCTCTAACCTAAATGACCATCCTAAGCGTTGTCCAGCTTACTCTAATAATTTAGATATAATTTCACCACGAAAGTGTTCTTGGTAATCCAACCACTAAGTTCATCATAATGCTACTCTATCCCCACTCTGGAAAAAAGAGCAACTGTTGCTATAATCTGAAAGGGTGTTGATTCTTGAGCCTAAATTATTGGCTAGTCAAATGCCAATTAGCAAACTCTGATATAATCTTCTTCATTTTTGATAATCAACCTAAATCCATGACCACAGTCGTCACCTCTCTGCGTGGTCCATAAAGGGATGTGTGCTCAACCTCAGTCCAGTCGGAGAACTCTAGAACCATTAACACTGAACTCAGGTCCATTTGATAACCTAACTCTATCATTCATGATTTAAATCTGGCATCTCCCTTTAGAACCTCTCAAACCTATCAAGCAAAATAGATTCCGCCACTGTAGGACCAAGCAATACCCCTGAACCATTAAACTGAAAGATCAGCACCATTCTCCAGTAATCAGTGCCACTGCGATGCTACTAACTAACTTTCAAGTAAGTATGAGCTAACCTTTCCAGTGATGCTTTGCTGAGAATGTCGGTAACCACAGTGGTCTCGCTAAGCCATGTTATGGTGCAACCATAATATGATCAATTATTAGAGCTTCTTGTGCTTAAGTTTTTGTAAATGTTTGGATACACAATTTATGAGGTATGATTCCTCACACCTTTGAATTGAACATTTTGTGTCAAGAAATGCGAGTGATTTCACCCTTAATTTCGATGATAGCATTTGAGACCACTGCCCAAACCAATGAACATCTGCTAGTGCTATCGCCTAAATTCTACCTCATATGTTCTAGCATTCTGTGAATCCATTCTTAATTGATTATGTTTTGAACATGTTTTGTATCCTGGTGTAGAAGGCAGCTGAAATTAGACTTGACATGTTTCTACTGACACCTCAGCAAATTTTTTGTAAGAACATCACCCTGAGGAACTGTGTCAGGAATATTTGCATCTATTGACCCCTGTTAATGCATCAATTAGTATCTACTTATTTTGCATCTGTAATTCCTATGAACATTCTGCCTTAAATTCTGTATGTTGGAATTGAGCATCTCGAGATGCTATTCTATGAAATGCGGCATAGATGTCCGCACAGGTCTGACTTTATGAATAGCAAGCTAATATAATCTATTTGGAACTTGTATCTGAATTCTTCAGTATCTTCTGTCTCTGTCTCTATCTCTATGTAATATGCATTTCTTAATGCAATCTATTTCTGACTCTGTACAAATTGCACCCCTCTGCATGTCTATATGTCTGGATACGATAGGGTGAGTACATTAGTTTTTCTGAGCTAGATTAGATAGAGAAATAATTTGTGATCAGGATTGAGGATTTAGATATGATTTTTGACATTTGGGTATTGGGGTTTGTTTGAATAAGGGTTGATTAGCTCTGATGTCATATCAACCTCTGTGATCCTTCTAATCTGAGACTTCAGGAAATTGGGGACGAATTTCTTTTGAGGGGGGAGTATGCAATACCTCATCCGTTCCGATGAAATTTTCCTGTAGCGTTCCGACCAATTCCGACAAGATCTCTGGTGGAATAATATTTGATTTCGAACGACATCAGTTCAATTGCAAAAATTTGATCTCAATTGTACGAGAGGATGTTAAGGTGTTGGAAATGTTCACATTCATTTCAAGATGATGAATTGCAAGTTCGACAAGTTGTTAGGTCCATACAGCGATGGGAATTAAGATTTCAAGTGTGGGATGCAGTTTTATGCGTGTTAAGGTGAATTGGAACTTAATACCGCATGTTAAAGGGCTTCTGCGAGCGTAGATCATCATTGAGATGGACCATCAACGTGCCTAAAACCTTATGAGCATCTACGCGCGCTATTGGTCATCAAGACTTGAACTGTGAGAACTTGAGTCGTCTACGTGCCTTGTACATGTAGTACGTACGTTGTTCTTCGTCTAGGAATAAACCATGGAGATTTCGGGTCATCTACATGCCTTGTATATGTAATACGCACGTTGTTCTACATCTGGGAATGAACCGTGGAGATTTTAATTTGTCTACGTGCCTTGTACATGTCGTACGCACGTTATTCTTCATCTGGGAATGAACTGGGGGTTCTTGAGCCATCTACGTGCACTGTAGAAAAGGACTATGCATGTTGATGTTGATTTGGATTGGGCCGAGAGCGTCTGAGCACTGTCTACGTGCGTAGATGATGAAGAGCATACGTTAATGAGCCTTGAAATGCTGAAAGTGTGTGGAACGCTGCGTTTTGGCGAGACGGATTTATAAATACCCCTCTCCGATCGTGGTTCGTCATTTTCACACCAAATTCATCCACAACTCTCTAAAATTTGTCTCTCTCCACTTCTCTTGGTTCCTCAGTGCTTCCACTTCAAATTTGAGGTAAGAACTCATCAGTAATCCCTTCTTTCTTCATTTTTGTTCATGAATTTCCTCATTTAGGTTTGGTAGCCGAATTTATGGTGGGGGTCAAATATGTTGATTTCTATTGATATAGGAGTTGTTTGATGGTTGATTATAGTTGTTAGGAGTATGAAATGTAGGGATTTAACTTTAGTTTTGGAAGTATTGATGTTTGAACAAAATGGGTTTATATGGAGCTAGGGTTCAGGTTTTCTATTCTCCCTGCATAATTGGAAGTCGAAGAATGTTGGATTAGGTTAGAATGAACTTAAGATAGCATGATTTGAGCATTGGTTTGGAAGACTTAAGTGTTTGAGCAAAGTGGGTTTGTCCATGAGAGGGAGTGATGGGTTTGAATGATTTTAGATGGGTTTTTGGTTCAATAGGAGTTTTCTTTTGACATGTCTAAGTATGGGAGACCTAGATTAACTTAAATCTCCATGGGTTTCGAAGATCGGATGTCGTTTGTTCAAGGATTCATGGAAATCTGAATTTCGACTTGTGAGTTCTTGAGGATTTTGTGTTTGATTATTGAAAAGGATGTTAGATTGTGTTTAGGAATTGATGATAGTCATTGTGGATGATTGGTAAGGTTGGAGAATTGATGAAAAGGTTAAGCATTCGGTTCAAATAGGATTTCAACATTGTATTGAGTTATCCGCATTTGCATTCAACAAACTTCTGTAATGCCACAGTTATCCTTTCTGAGTCTGTTGTACATTGTTTCTGTTGTAAGCTCTGTTTGACTTTCGAGGAGGCTAACCATTCACTAATGGATTGTGACTTGGAGTATTGGCTCGGTGTTCAGGTGAGTGCGATGTCGATTTTAGACATATAGGCTGTGTCTTCTAAAAATTATATGTTTTGATATGTCTGGTATTAATCTGAAATGGGTTTAATAACGGTCTAGCTATTAATAATTGAATTGCGTGATCAATAACCGCATTAGTATCTGACTTCGATATGTAATAATAATTACATATACTCTCTAGAAATGGACTCTGATGCATGACAGTCTGCTACATATATGTTTGATAATATCTATTATATTTTATGTTGTCATTATTATCATTAGTTACGTTGGCATAAATATCGTGATAATATTATATCTGTCTATTAAATAATTTGCACTACGTCTGATAATTAAAGTATTGTATTATATTACATAATACATATTATCTGCTTCTGTTAATATATATATATATATATGTATGTATGTGTGTGTGTGTGCATGTATGTATGTATGTATGTATAAGTACATATTTATAAGTACTCTGACTCTGAAGACCTAGCTACGAGGCAACGTAGCCTTTGGTATACCAATGCCTTGTTAAGGCTGAGTCCTAGGGTAAAATGCGAACCCGTGTTTATCGCGTAGACACACTAGACTCTGTCTGATTCTGGTGGCAACAGCCCACATACTTCTGTCTGACTTTAGTGGCGTAGTCCACACTATACTCTGTTTACTATACTATACCGATGAGCCCCTGTCTGATACTATATGTCACAGTGGCTATTGTCTGTTATTATATTATACGGGGTATAATATATCTGTTAAGTCTGTATTATTTCTCATTCCCCTGTAGTATATTGTACTGTTGACTGATGGGGTATATTTTGTTGGAGCCTGAGGACTGCAATGCTCGCGGGTATACCCTCTGATTAGTTCTATCTATCTGTCACAACTTTGAGACCCTTAGGGTCTTGGGTACTGTTTGGGGCCCCTAAGGCTGTCAGTTGTTCGGCCCTCATGAGTTGAGTACTAATGAGGCTTTGAGGTTGTTGATTCTCTGTCAGAGATCTGGTCTGGCCAACACAGTATCAATATAATACGGGTGTATGATCAATGATTATCATATCTGTATAAATTATGAATAAGTTAATAATAAAATATTTATGTATAAAACTCTGTATAGTCTAGATAATACGAATCAATACAATATGTTGTATGCGTTGTCTGCTCCTTTGCCTATTATGGATTATGCTTGACTGCATGATGTCTGCTCTAGTTGTGAAATGTTTTTCTAAAATGTTTTGAATTATTCTAGTATGTATATTGAGTGTATATACATATACCTGTATATGTTGCATGTGAAAGTTTTCTAAATATTTTCAAAACAGTTTTCTAAATGTACTCATCAACCCGTTAAGTCTGTATTATTGGGCTTCTACAGACTTGTGCGAGATGAGTACTCTGAGGCTTGTGCGAGATGGGCCGAACTTCTACAAACGATCCCTCTTGTACTCTGGTCACGGTCTGAAAACAGATTGTGACATCAAGGATCGATCCAGAGGTGATCTCGCACTATCTTAACGTAAATACCACTAAACTGAAGGTGAAGCAAAAAAAGCATAACATAGTGCCAGACAGACAAAATTCTGTAGATGAGGAGGTAAACAAGTTGCTGAAGGCTGGATTCATTCGAGAAGTTTACTATCTGGATTGGCTAGCCAGCGTAGTCATGGTAAAGAAAGCCAATGTGAAATGGAGAATGTGTGTAGACTTCATCGATTTAAACAAGGCCTGCCCAAAAGATTCCTACCCATTGTCGAGAATTGACAAGCTGGTGGATGAGACTTCTGGGTACGAGCTCCTAAGCTTCATAGATTCCTTCTCTGGGTACCATCAAATCATGATGCATCCAAAAGATGATTAAAATACAACATTCATTACAGAGAACGGGACTTATTGCTACAAAGTGATGTCGTTTGGGTTGAAGAACGTTGGAGCCACTTATCAGCGGATGGTGAATATGGTGTTCAAGGAACTAATAGGGAATATAAAGAAGGCTTATGTTTATGATATGATCGTCAAGAATAAGAAAGGATAATCTTATGTCGAGTGTCTATCAACCATCTTCAATGTTTTGAGGAAGAATAACATGTGGATCAACCCAACCAAATGCTCATTCGGGGTTCAGTCGGGCAAGTTCCTGAGGTACATGATAACCCAACGTGGGATTGAGGCCAACCCGAAGAAGGTTCAAGTGATTATAGATATGAAGTCACCTTCTTCAATAAAGGAAGTATGACAACTTACTGGGAGGATGGCTGCCTTGAATTAGTTCGTGTCAAAATCCACAGAGAAGAGCTTACCTTTCTTCAAGACCTTGGGAGCTAGAAGAAATTTCGAATAGACTAAGAAATGTAAAGAAGCCTTCGAAGACCTCAAGAAGTACTTACAGGAAGTTTCGCTGCTCATAAGGCCACAAGCTGGGGAGTGGTTGTATATGTATTTAGGGATACATCATGCAACAACCAGCACGGTACTGATGAGAAAGGATGGTGTAGTCGACAAACCCATCTACTATGTTAGTCGGGTATTGCACAATGCTGAACCACGATACTCACGAGCAGATAATGTGGCTTTGGCCCTGATAATGTCTTCGAGGAAATTGAGGCCATACTTTCAAGCTCACACCATCAAGGTTTTGACTGACCAACCACTCCGCCAAATACTCCAGAAGCCCAATTACTCAGGAAGACTCACTAAGTGGGCAATAAAGTTAAGTCAGTTCGACATCCACTTCGAGCCTCGGGCATTAGCTGATTTTATCATTGAATATACTTTTAGTACACCAGAGGCAAAAAAAGAAGTGTCAAAGTGGACATTTTTTTGTGGATGGAGCCTCTAGTTCTCAAGGCAGTGGGGTTGGGGTAGTGTCAATTTCACCGCATGGTGATGTTCTCGAATACTCGTTGAGATTCTCATTCCCGAGCTCAAATAATATATATGAATATGAAGCACTCATTGCGGGAATGGGACTAGTACTACAATTATATGTTAAGAAGTTGATTGCACACCGCGACTCATAGTTGGTGGTGCAACAGTTCCACGACGAGTACAAAGCACGAGAACCAGTGGTGGCTCAATACTTTAGGAAAGTACAAGGATTGGCAGGAAGGTTCTCAACATTTGAGTTGGTCCAAATCAATCTATCGACAAACAATCATGCAGATGCACTATCTAAGTTGATATCTTCAAGAGATTCCAATGCCAGAACTGTGAAGGTTGAAATTTTTTCCCGACCTACTATCGAAGAGTTGGAAGTACTTGTTATCAATGACAATCAAAATGACTAAAGAACCCCAATTTGAAATTATTTGGTGTCAGGGGAGCTACCTCCTGACCCTAATGAGGCTAAGAAATTCAAGGTACGGGGAGCCCAGTTTGTCTTGATCAATGACGTCCTCCATAAGCGAGCCTTTGCTAGACCATTGTTGAAGTTCTTGGGACTATGAGAAATCAAACTAGCCTTAGTCGAGACTCACGAGGGAATTTGTGGCCAAGATTTGGGTTCTCGAGCACTCGAGAACCCAAGTGTTGGCTGCAAAGATCTTGCGGGCAGGATTCTTCTGGCCAACCATGAATGACGACTCTATGCACAAAGTGAGAAAATGTGATTCTTGTCAGTGGCATGCTCCTGATGTGAATGCACCAATTTCAAAACCTTAGAGTGTCATCAAATCTACACTGTTCGCAAAGTGGGGACATGACATCTTGGGACCTTTTCTTCAGGCCATAGGAAATTGCAAATTTCTTATTGTTGCTACTGACTACTTCACCAAGTGGATTGAAGCTGAACCATTGGCGACCATCACCTCTAAGCGAATTGAAGAAATGGTATGGAAGGACATTATTTGTCATTTTGGGTTGCCACAAGATCTAGTTGTTGATTATGGTAAGCAATTCGACTGTGACGCCTTCAAGGGGTTCTGTGAGCGACTACATATTTGCCTCAGTTTGCCGTCGGTTTCTTATCCACAGGCGAATGGGCAAGCTGAGAGCTCTAATAGGACTATCCTCAACGGTCTCAATGCAAAGTTAAAAGGAGCCAAGGGAGTATGGGTGGAGCAGTTGCCAAGCATCTTATGGGCATACAGAATAACAAGTCGAGTGTCCACTAGAAAGACTTCATTCAACTTAGTGTACGGCACGAACGAACTAATTCCTATGGAAATAACTTTGGATCAGCACGAACAGTAGACTTCACTTTGGAGCAAGAGCAATCCAACTCCAATGCTCTTCGGGAGAACTTAGATCTCATTGCTGAACAACGTGAGTAAGTATGCATGAGACTTGAAACCTATCATAGGAGAGTAGCTAGCTACTAAGATTCCCGAGTGAAAACCAGACCAATGGAACAAGGTGACCTCATCTTGAGCAAATCGGTAATTACCAATGATTTAAGAGAAGATGGTAAGTTACGAGCCAACTGGGAAGGCCCTTACAAGATTTCATCAATGCTAGGGCCAAACACGATGTCACGACCCATTTCCGGGCCATGACCGGTGTAGGAGATGAACCGTCTATGAGAGCCCGTCCCATCTCGCACACGCCTCGGAGATTCAGAAACTTACCCATTCATTAATTTATTAAAAACATTAAATAAAAATCATTTATGAGGAAATCATATACAAAGCGATCTAATCATAAATGTACCAAAAGTCAAAACATGTACACCCTGTAACCCAATAGCATTTTGGTACAGAGCTCTAAAACAAAAGATATAGCTCGACCAAGAGGGAGCTACTAACCAAAAATATATGTGCCTCACTGGGAGGAGATGCCAATAGGTTGACGAGTTGAAGTCAACCTGTAATCATAGAAACAAGCCAAACACAGAGAAACAAAGGGGGTTAAACCCAGTAAGGGACAATACTTCAGATTTGCCTCATACGTGCCTCACAAATACTGGTTTGAAAACCATTTGAAAACTACCACATGCAGATATAAGAAAAGGTATATATATATGTATACACCCTATATACATAGTATAGTTCGGAAGAAACGTTTCGAAAATGTTTACACCCAAGGCAAACACATGCACTTTCATAAAACTATACTACTAATATCATATTCAAAACAGAGTATACGTATTATGGGAACAAATAAAAGCATGGTGTGATATGTGCCACCACCGTCATATAATGATTGTGGACTATGCCACTAATCCAATAATAGATCATGTGCCGGGCTAGGACAACATGGCTATCGTCAACCCCGATAGCTGAGTCATATCATGCATTGGTATACCAAAGGCTACATATCTCGTAGTAAAGGTGTCCCATAATTAAAAACACAATTTATTCAAAAATAGAGCATTCATTTCAGAGTTAAGAACATATGGAAAACATATATATAAATATATATATGTAAATTTCTCAAAAACAAAGAGGTGAATATTTATTCACATAAGCAAATTATTTAATTAACCAATCCTTAGATTAGTTAGGTTTCATATGCGTGTTATACACAGAAAAAACATAGACAATTTCGAGACACAACCTATGTGTCTGAAGCTGTCATCTACTCACCTGGTATCCGAGTGCTAAGGATTCAGTCAAGCACCACTAATGGGTGTCTGGTCGTGCTGGCAGGAACATGAAGCTGTAATAAAAATATTAGAAACAAATATATCATAAACAAAGAAAAATATGGTAATGGTATTTTGGACGTACCGTAATACGTGCACATGCATATGCAGACTCGGACAATCAAACGACGACCAAAAACCTATTTTGGTTGAAGATCTAACACTCTTGGCCCAAAAATCAAAATCTATGTAAAATTATGATTTACTCCTCAAACTTTGTAAAATTACAATTTAATCCCCAGGACCTTGTAAAATTACAATTAATTCCCAAAACTCCAGAAATAAATAATAAATCTCAAAACTTTAAGAATTTAATAATAACTCCTCTAAATAACTCAATTTCTTAATAAAACCTTAAATTTCTCAAAATTACAAAATTCTCCAAAATTACAAATCTATTCCATACTTTCATAAAATTACAAATTTGACCTTCCTAGTCCAAATATCAGTTCATTCCCTCATAAATATTCAGGAAAAAAATATTTTTTCATTTTAGTCCCCACGACACAAAATCTTTTCAAAAATGCCCCAAAACTCTATTCGAGCGGGATCCGATATTTTCAATCATACCAACCAACTCAAAATCATCCTAGGAGTCTAAATCCATCATTGGTTTCCATCTAAACCACCTAAAACTACTCAAATCGAAATTCATATTTTCGGACTAAAATGAACCATAATAAATAATCATCAATTTCTCATCAATCAACCCAAATATATGTTCCTCACACTCATCTAACACAAACAACTCCAAATCAACCCAAAAATCCACACAAAACTGAACTTTAGCCCCTGTCAAACCCATTTTCAGCCAACCAAGAAAACAAGCAAAAATATGCATAAAATAGAGCCAAAAACGAAAAATAATTGATGATCTTACCTCAAGTTTGATAGAGGAACGTTCTGAGGTCAAAAGGAAACAAGTTTGGTCGGATTTGAGTGAGAAAGTTGAAAGAAAAACGAAAAAGAAAGAGAGGTGTCGGGTTGGTTTAAAAATAGCAGACCTGAAGCAAAACGGCGTCATTTCCGTTAGGCCAACAGCCGCACACACGGACGACATGCGGAATACGGGGACGACCGGGTGTGACGACAAGTAGTTCGACGATTCCACGTGAACGCACGAGCATCCGGCTCTCCTTAGCTCAGTCAACAACGCCAAACGACACGTCGTTTGGATCCAACACTGAAGACACTAATGAACGACCTATAGCACGTTCGTTGTTCTCTTTTTTCTTCCGAATTTTTCTTACAATTTCCACCAATTTCCACTTAATAAATTAACTTTAATCACTTCAAAAACCTCATTAATCACCCAATTAACATCCTAAACATAAAATTAACCCTTCAATCACCAAAAATAAAATTCAAATTTATCCCCAAATTTATTTAATATAATTATCCAGAAATACCCTGTATTTATTTAATTAATTATCCAAAAAATATGGGGCATTACACACGGCTACACTAGAATTGTTGGGAGGAAAGAAAATGCCTAAGACATGGAATACAAACCACCTGAAGTTCTACTTCCCTTCAAATGTGTACTAAGGAGTTACTATAAGTTGTACAAATAAAAATAAAGAAACTACTTAAGCAAATTGCTTAAGGAGTGGACATAGGCCTTTCAACTGAACCACTATAAGTCTCTGTGTCAATGTTACCTTATGTTTTTCATTGCTACATTTGCATCATGACATTAGCATTTTATACATTCATTACTATACTTGTTATACATTTTGCCTCGGCATTTGACATTTGCACGCAATGCCCAACAACAAGCCATAATAAAAAAATGTAGTGGGTGATAAAATCGAGTGCCTAGAACTTAATAAAGGCCTAGGGACTACTACCATCGACTATGTGCGTTCGCTAAAGTATTGACAAGTAGAAAACCTTCTCTAACATAAGGTCTCGTCCAAAAAAGAAAGCAACACTGACATTCACTAAGCTGTGTGACAAGTAAAACCCCAACCGGTATTGTGATAATTTATTTCCTACGAATGTGTGACAAATGAAACCCCAAGTGGTATTGTCATGTGATCATTTGTCTACTTCATCTCCCACTAGTGAATCAACTACTACTAAGACTCCACCAATAATTACTAGCCCCAGAATAACTTGATCAAGTGATTGGGGAGCAGTCAGTGATGTAAGGCAAGTTCATCAAACAAGAGCAACGATAGCCCATAAGAAAAATTACACATCCACAATAAAAGACACAAAAAAGGCCAAGTAGGCAAAGTAAATAAAGCGAAGTATTCATAAACACATTGTCAAAGTCTCTAAAAAATCAATATCAAAACTGTCAAATATCCAAATAATGACAAATAGTGGAGTACTCATCACTAAGGCAAAAAACAGTGGTAGTAGAAAGGGAGTAAATAACACTATACTACTCATGTTACTCTATCTGCAGGAATAAACCCCTCATCCAAAGAGTTAAGAGCTTTATCTACGTCAACTATGTACTCATCAAGGTTTCCCAAAGTGGGTATGATGTAAGCTCTCAAAGGGCACTTAGAACAAACACCACAAGGACCATAAAACTCCCATGGACCAAAGAGGTTGTTAAGATAATCACAAGCAATTTTATATAGATATGACTCAACTATAATAGTCTCCTGATGATCATACCTGCGCCAGTCAGGGTAGTCCTCATTATCCAAGTCCTGAGGAAAAATCATATATAGAAACTCATCCCTAATTAGGTCCTCCAACCAGCGGCGAGCAGTATAGAAACCCAACTTATAAAAGTCAGCACCATAGGTAGCTATACTGTAAAAGCAATCCTTCACCTTGCGGTACTCATGAACTTTTCTCTCAATAGAGGACTTCTTATCATAATCATGAGCCTTCTTCAGAGATTCAAGCTCATCCACTAGCCGCTAGTTCTCAACCAACAAGGCATCATAAACATGATTTTTCTCAGAATATTCAGGGTACATGGCTTTCTCTCGAAGGAGATTCTCATTCTCCGCATGCAAAGCATAGAAATCAGCAATGAGCAAATAGTAGCATTCCTCGAGCTTCGTCTTCTCTTTCTCTAGAGTTTCGAGCTTTTTCTTCTCTTACACTAGAGTCTCCATTCGTTTCTTCTCCTGCTCCATAGCCTCAACTGAAGATTGAAGTTGGGCGATGGCAAGATGAAGAGCCTTAATCTCTTTTTTTGTAGCCTCATGAGCTGCAATCTCCTCGTCTAGTTAGCGTCGAGTGTTCTTGGCCATAGCAATAGCGATAGTGGTTTGCTAAAGAGACTGCAATAAAAAGCAACGATGGTTAATTTTGTAAAAAGTCATAATAAGCAAAGTGCGAGTATAAGAGGGCAGAAGGAGTCACCTTCAAGGCACCCATCTCAGTTAAATCCATACACTCCTTCGAAGGGCTGTAAAGAGACTCCTCCTCTCTAGGCAAGATTGTGCTCAACACCAGCGTAGCGGTAACGCTGCGCATCCTTACTGAGTTGGTGTCTAACACTCCAACACGTGCCATGAACTCAGAACCCTAGAAGGATCTTCCTTCGTCATCATTCCATGGAGGAAGAGTGTCACCAATTTTAGGCAGAGTGATATGACGAAGTTTCTCAGAGCATAAGACCTTTCGACCTGGCCTCATGGGCTTTTTAGCAACAACTTTTTCCTTCCATTAAGAATGTTTATAGGGAGCACGAGGAAGCTCACTGGTGGTGGGTAGACTAGAAGGATTGCCTAATTTACCCCTCTTCACATGCATAGCCTCTTTAAATGAGTTTGACTCTGCACAAAAAAAAAAGTTAGAACAGAGAAAAATAATACAAGATATAAAGATGCGATGAAAACAGTAAAAATGCAATAAAGAGGAAGCATCTTCAAGGCCACCTTCTACATGAGCAATTGGATTTTCGGAGAAGTCATCTAGATGGCCATCTAGAGGGTTAGAAGACATGCTCATGATGTAGTCAAAAAAATTATCCTCTAGCGAAGGAAGCTCGGGTCCAAGTGAATGGATAAAGTTAACATCATTAAATGGGCATGACAAGGGAACAAGCGAATGGACAATTGTGTCGTCGTCTGAAGGATCATTTAGTAAGATTACAACACAAGAGGTAGATGTGGCTTTTTCACGATTGTTCACTTCGACTTGGTGAGGAGTATTAACAGGATCTCTTGTAGGTAGAAGATTGGGGTCAATGCACCATCCTGCAACGACAAGGTTTCGAGGCTCTAACAATGTAGAAAGGGCAATCTCATTCCCAATGGTCATATAATTAATCTGGTCCACAAACATTTTCCTCAAATCTTTCCTTGAAATTTTTTGCTCGTCGACTTTGTGATGGCACCACCCAAGAGGAGCATCCCAAGAAGAGGCAGGTGGATAGACTAAAAACTAAGGATCAGTGGATTTGGAAGGTCATTTAAATATAAGGAATGAATGTCGGAAGACTTCCGAAGGGTAATGGAGCCCAAGCCACCATGGGTATGGAAGAAGCAAAGTAATAGGTTCGACGAAGGCTCTATCACTTTTTGAGTACAACGAACAAGGAAACCCAAAATATGAGCACATCTTTAAGACTGGAGGTGAGCTAGGACTAGTATGTTTTAAGACAGGAACTTCATAGCGAACGGTGGAAGACGAAAGCGAACTCACGAACATCGCGAATGCATCGAACAACGCATGTGAGGGAGAAGGACAACTCGAATCGGGTAGTGAGATTTACCAAGTTTTGGGGAAGCTGTAGGTGTTCCGGATCGTGTCGAAATCTAAAGGAGGCATATTAGACTCATTATTAAAATTGAACAACTCCTTGGAAAAAGTATGAAGACTTGACAACGAGCTATCAACAAAATTTGTACAATAGCGAATAAATAGGTTAAAATTAAAATGAAATCTAAGAATTATACCTATTTTTCTGGATGAAGACATGTCGCCAAGAATGGGAAAAAAGCCTAATAGAAACAACCTAAAAAAAAGCTACATGGTCAAAGTAGGGCATCAAAATCAGATGGCAAATGGCCTTCAATCGTCTAGAAAAATGACGGGTCGTTGAGATTAGCCAGCATACGAGCGGACAACATGGTAAAGGTGATAATCATGCTTTCTTATATGATTGCTAATCTAATTTTGCTGCAATGTGTTTTCAAATTGGAATTATTTGGACAATTTTTTAATAGATTAGTTGCATCTAATTCAATGATTTGTTTCGTGTAGCAAGACGAGTGTCATGTTGGTTGTGTAAAGTGAGTGTATTTGGCGAAAGGAACTAGTTCTCGTCTTATGAAGTGGCTCATAGTATTTTTTAGAGCAAGTGTAAGAATTACCCATCCTCGAAACTGAAGACAACATTGCCTTTTGTTGTAGTGGTCAATAAATAAGTTTGCACGGGTTCAAACATTGTTCTTCTTCATTTTTCCATTTTGAGAAATCATTTAACAATTAGAATTTTGATCAAAGGCTAATTGTTTTAGATATCTTGTGCAGTGAAGATCATTTAAGAAAACTTTTCCATTTTTTCCTAGCTTATAATCTTGAAATTTTTGTTTGCAAATCCAGGTCTTATCGGAAATGTTTCTATAATGCTTGCCAAATTGCAAACTTTTATGAGTTCAAGTGGCGAGTCTGTAAGTAAGCTTGTCTTTTGGAATTCTACATGCTTTTACATTTGTTGGTTGTACATGAGTGTATTTGTTATGACCCAGCATAAGCACGCAATTGTGCTTAAGCAACAACTGACAACTCATGAGTTTCCAACTACTAAGTCCAAAATTTTAAGCTTGGGTTACTTAAGTATCCAGGTCCTTATATTTATAAACATTTCCATTCCTATACACTTATCCGATGTGAGAACACAGAGCTACTGCACAACAGGTTGTTTGACCTGCTAGTTTCAGCTGCCTGCTTTGGTAAGATGTTACAATTCCCACCCCATAGGTTTGCAACGTCCTTGTCGCCAGGACTTCCAATCATGATGCCCAAAATTTCTCTCGTGTTTTTTTTTTTTTGCTGTGGGATTCGCCTAAACTCATTGACTTCCTCTCAACTCCTGAGGTTTGCCCCACCATCGCCAACAATTGAGGTTTTCCCAACCACCTTTCAAGTTTCCACTTAAAGTAGCTTTGATACCCCAATGGTCATGACCCGGCATAAGCACACAGTTGTCCTTAAGTAATATCTAACAACTCATGAGCTTCCAACCACTAAGCCCAAAAATTCAAGCTTGGGTTACTTAAGTAGCCAAGTCCTTATATTTATAAACATTTCCATCCCTATAAACCTATCTAATGTGGGAACACAGAGCTGATGCACAGTAGGTTGCTTGACCTGGTAGCTTAAGCTGCCTACTTTGGTTGGATGTTACAGTATTTATGGTATTTACGAGTTTGTGCCTGAATGTTTGAGGTTTCCTGTGGTTTTCTTAGGTTGCGGCCATTGTCAAATATTACAACGTTTCACTAGAGCAAGTGCTTATGGTAAAATATTGATCTCTCATTATTTAAAGTAAAAATGACATGTCCTACAATATTTACTTTCAGAGTATGATATGTTGTGATGGAGTATTTACTGCAGTATGAAGATTGTTTGTTGCTTGCCATGGAGATAATTCACCATCTTCTTAGAGCAGCTGATGTTTGGCTCTCACTTGGGGACAAAATATTCTTCTAATGCATTGTGAACGGGTGGCTGGCCAGTTTTGGCTTTTGTACTGGCCGCATTGCTAATTTATAGGAAGCTTTACACGGTAGAGAGCAGAAGACCTTGGAAATGATATACCGACAATACAAAGATATTAAATTGGTTTGTAAACTTTTTGTCTTGTACTCATTTTGTAGAATTAACCAAATAAATTTGAAAATATTTTTGAAATGTACTCATTTTGTACTCATTGTTTAGTGGTCAAAGTGACTTACAAGTACTCATTTTTGTTCTGGAATAATGAGATCAATTTTTTCTCGTTTTGTACTCATTTGCACTCGTTTGTACTCCATTCGTTCTCGTTTTGTAATCATTTGTACTCAATTTGTTCTCGTTTTGTACTCATTTGTACTCAATTTGTTCTCGGTTGTTTTTGTTTTGTACTCATTTTCGTATCTGAAATAATGAGTTGTTCTCGTTTTGTACTCATTTTCATATTTGGAAAAATTAGAACAGTTTGTTCTCGTTTTATACTTAATTTTTTGTCTGAGTGTGTGGCCAACGCACAGTCAGCACGCGATCAAACTTCTGACGCGCGGTCAAAATGTCAAATTTTGGTATTTTTAAAATTGTAATAAAGGATGTTCCATTTTTATATACATTTTAAATTTTTATGCATTTTAGAAATTTAAATTTCTTTTTAGAATATTTGTGATAATTCCTCAACTCATTAGTCTAAAGACTCTGGGAAGTGGAGAGAATACCCAATTCATTTATCAAAGTGAAATGAAGTGCGATTCCAAATCATTTGAGGTTTTCCCAGGTGCTAAAGAGCTTCTTGATTGACTTCATTGTTGTTCATCTGTGAGCATCGTACTCTCCTGCTGATGTGAGTCCCATTTGTCTACAAGACCATTTGATTGTAATTACAATTTTGCTTGTTGATGCTCCTCGATTAGATAAACGTGAGTTGTGTTGAATGTTTGGATATATGGTTTCGTATTTTTTCTTTTTGTGCAAATATA